>JAMKCH010044315.1:0-116207 GCA_023653785.1 Ophioderma brevispina
CTCTTTTCAAATACCATAGTTTCTTTGAGCAAAATGGGCATTCCAATTTATATAATAGTTTTTTTTCCACTTTTGGAAACATACCAACTCCAATGAAAGTATTTGTTCAAACCGACAATCTGCATTCGGCTCTGTTGCTATAAGCCCTAAAACCCCCTGATTACGCTAAACTTCCTGAGCTCAGCATCTGAGACGATTTTTGCCACACTGTAAAAATATCATTGTGCAGTATTTTAATGGTATATCAGTTCTTCCAAAAATACAGTATACTGTAAAAATAAATCCCAAACACAACATTTAATATAATTTGGTGAGTTTATTACACGATATTGGGCCTACAACCAAATTTTACGGGTGCATGACTGTAAAAGTTACGTTTTGTGATAAATAATATGGCTAACCTTAAAATAAACTATAAAAAACTGTAAAACAGGTGAATTTGGAAAACCTGTAAAAGCTGTATTTTTAGGGATTTTTTAGCAGAATTGCTGCCAGGATTGTCCTGTACGATTTTATTGGTAAGTTTTTTCCTGTAACTTTTAGTGCTTAACCGTTAAATTAAAAACCCATAACTCCAGTAGTATGTAATGATGTTCTTCTTCTTGCCGTAAATTAAGGAGGCAGCAGCTAAATATGTTGTAGACGGTGGAGCCATCTAACTATTGATGGTTGGGGTTTGAGAGTCTATGTCACCGGTGGACGATAATATCGCAAGCAATAAAGGCATAACGTATTGGCTTTGCCACGCGTTTGCGAGAAAGTAGCAACAAGTTGCGATATTTCGGCAACGCGATGCGACGTCGGCCAATCAAATCATGACGCGTTTTGCTAAGGGTCCCAATCATAAGGGTCATAACGTATTGCCGCAACGCGTCGTGAGAAAGTCAAAACGCGTGCGACATTTGATTTCGGCAACGCGTTCGCATTTCGGCAACGCGTTGCGTTTCGTCCAATCAAAATCATTAATTTCTGGGACGATTTATTTAAAAATATAAATCTCACAACGCTTGCGACCTTCACAACCGTATGACAAACCTTCACAACGCGTTGCGGCAATAGTTATTACCCTGTTTGCCGCACAACGCGTGTGAAGCTCGCAACGCGTTGTGAAGGCTTGCACGCCGTTGTGAAGCCATAGGGTCATAACGTAATGCTGCAACGCGTTGAGTGGATCATTTTTGTTTAAATACTCCAGAGTGCATGATTTTGATTTGGCTGACGAGCCGCAACCGGTTGCCGAAATGTCGCACGCGTTGCTACTTTCTCACAACGCGTTGCGGCAAGTATCGCAAGCCATAAAAGGCACTAACGTATTGCCTCAACGCCGTGTGTGAAGTTTGCACGCGTTGTGAAGGTCGCACGCGTTGTGAGATTTATTTTTTGGAATACTCAAAGAAATTCCTGATTTTGATTGGCCGACGCGGTGAGCCGCAAGCGTGCCGATGTCCAACGCGTTCTGACAGGTCGCAACGCCGTTGCCCGAAATTGCGCAACTCGTTTGCCGAAATGTCGGCACCGCGTTGCCAATGTCGCACGCGTTTTTTTGTGACTGTTCTCACCACGCTTTGCGGCAATACGCTATGACCCTTATGGCTTTGTGGACCTTAGTCAACGCGTTGTGAAGCCTTGCAACGCGTTTGTGAATCTCGCAACGCGTTGTGAGTTTGCAACGCGTTGCAGTCTGCTCGCACGCGTTGTGGGTTTTTTTTTTAAATACAGTTAGAAATTCTGATTTTGATTGGCCGACGGTCGCCACGCGCTGCCGAAATGTCTCAACGCTTTGCCGAATGTGTCGCAACGCGATGCTACTTTCTCGCAACGCTTTGTCCGCAATACGTTTTAGCCTTTATGCGGGTGAGGTCGTGCGAATAAACTGCGTTGCGAGCTTCACACACGTTGTAAACTTCACACGCGTTGTAAGCCATAAGGGTCATAACGTAATGCCACAACGCGTGTACAGGTTTGCCACGCGTTGTGAAGGCCAAACGCTTTTGTGGAGATTTTATTTTTTGAAATACGTCACAGAAATTCTGATTTTAATTGGCCGCCACGGAACGCTTTGCCGAAATGTCCAACGCTTGCCGAAAGGTCGCACCGGGTTGCCGAAATGTCGCACGCGTTGTGACTTCCTCAACGCGTTGCGGCAACACTTTAATTACCCTTATGGCTTGTGCACCTTAGCAACGCGCGGTTGAAGCTTGCCACACGTTGTGAAGGCTTCGCCACGCGGTTGTGAAGTTTGCAACACTTGCAAAGTATCTAGCAACGCGTTGTGGTTCTATTTTTTGTAAATACGGTCACAGAAAGTCTATTTGGATTGGCCGACGTCGCAACGCGTTGCTTACATGTCGCAAGCGTTGGCTACTAGCTTTCTCGCAAGCGCGTTTGCAGCAATGTTATGGGCCTTTATGGCTTTTGCCATATTGGCCGACACCGCAACGCGTTGTGACATTTTCGCAAAACGCTTTGCTACTTTTTCTCGCAACGCGTTGCTGCCAATACGTTGCCTTTTATGGCTTGGCCGATAGACGAAACGTAGCACTCATTGAGAAGTATCCGCAGGTCTGTGATGGAGAACCACATGGGCAGGCTGAGATGTCGCAGCCCCCATCGGTGCATATTGCTGTTTTAGGTTTGTTTGGTTTTGAACAAATATAGGTTTTCCTATTAATTTAATTTCTCACTTTGTAATTGAATTTTAATAAAACAGACAATTGGAATTCGAAATGTGAATCGCGAGAACGCAAAACCGATTAACTTTTCAGTAACGGATGTCATTTTTGTTTCATTTATATTTTCAACTGTGTCCGTTGATATTCGTCAAAGCCGTTGACAAATTCGTCCGCGTGGCGGATAACTACTGAATAGAAGAAGCAATTTCGTCTTTTATAATTGATTTTAAAAATCTTGTCTTCATTTCGTAGGGTAATCATTAAATGAATACAGTGTTTTTGCATATTGGTTCTCCACCTTAAAGGCCATATATCCATCAATATTGGCAATTTAAAAACACTTTCGTCTAAGAACAGGTGCGGAGGGATTGCAATATGCTTATTTTAATAAACTTTTATCTATGTGGGTGTTCCTAAAGGTTAGAATTCTGCCATTAATTAAACGGGTTAAGCCAAACTTAGTCAAAATCATAAAAATTCCAATGTTTTAAAAAGTTTCAAACAAATAAACAACATATGTTTCCAGATTCAAGGATTCATTTCCTTTAATTGACAATGTTGTATATTTTCCTTATTTAACAAATTGGTAAAATTCACTATTTGCGTAATTTTTTAGCGAAAAAGACTCAAAAAAGATACGGCAGAAATTTAGCAGTTTTTGGAAGATACATGGACAAAACCATTTCAGAACCACCCAAAAGAAACATATTTACTGTTAGAAAATAGCCTACACCAACGTGACTAATTAAAGAGACGATAATGAATATCATTGAAAAATGGCGATTTGCTTTTTTATTACGCCGATCTTATAGTTGACGGCCGATTCGACGAGCAATTAAAATCAATGACACAAGTTGAAATACAATGGCACAAAAATGAATATCATTCCCGAAATATGGTGTTTTTGCGTTTCTCTTTCTCGCGATTCGCATTTTTTTACGAATTCCAATTGTCTGTTTATTAAAACAATTACACCAGTGCGAAATTAACTGGGAAAACCTATCTTAAAGGTTCTTTTACTTTTGCATGATAGTATCTACTGTAAAACAGTGTTTTAGAAAGTGGAGGAAGGGGGTGTTTATGTTTTATGTTAGCATTAAACCCTTTGTGTGAGAAGTAAACCCGCGAGTGTTTTAGAAATTCAACAGTTGGTGTTTTTAGGATATTTTACATGTTTTGAGAGATAAACGCTTTCTAAACGTTTAAACCTAACACACTGTAAAAATACGGTAAATGTTACAGTACCAGACTGCGGCAATACTGCCAACAATTACCGTAAATTTACAGTAACTGTAAAAATTAATTTAATCAAACGCTTAAGAACTATATATTGGTGGGTTATTACAGAGATTGTGATGTGGGGCGAATAAAGAGCACTGACGAACACCCTAACTTAGTATGCCTATCCACAATTTTTTTACAGTGCAGTACTGTAAAATTTACAGTTTGTTGTAAAGTGTATTACATCAAACTGTAAAATATACAGTAAATTTGAATGAAAACCTGTAAAAGCTATATTTTTACGGGGTTTTGTTGGCAGAATTGCTGCCAGGATTTTCCTGTAAAATTTACAGTATTTTCCCTGTATATTTTAGTACTTATTGGTATAATTGAAAAATTCATAGTAGTGTATAATGATGTTGTTACTCATTAAATTTCGAATAGAGTCTTCACGTTTAGATTTTGTCATTATAGGCCTGGAAAATTGGACATAAAATTTACAGTATTTTCCTGTATTTCCATATTACAGCCAAATACTGTAAGTTTTGGGAAGTTTTTACAGTATTTTCCTGTAAATTGCACTGTAATTTTTTACGGTGTAGAACTATAATTGTGGTATGATACCGAAATCTATTGAAAGTGCAATACAGTTTACACTGGAAATCATGTGTTCTGGATCTGAACACGTATCTAAACACTATTTTGTCTCACTTTTGAGACATGCTATGTATTTAATTTCTGAACATTTAGGTGTTCAGATGTTTAGATTATAAACACATCTTAGATTCTAAACACATCGCCATTGCATGACGTTCATGTGTTTAGACACAATAAACACTACAGTGTTAGCTTCTAAATGCCTTTGTGACACATTTTACAGTGTTTAAAACGCGTTAAGCGTTCACGTTAGAAATTCTCATTGCTCTGATTTAGAAATGCGCAAAACGATGCTGAATTTCAATGCTTTTTAGTGATTTATAGGAGCAGTGGTCTAAGTAAATACACCTTTGGTTAAAAAAGTTTGTATTTTTGATTTTGTTATTTTGTTGAACGCGTCTAGGTGCTCAAAACTGTGACAAAATCTAAACACTTACGGTTTGCAGTGTAAGCTAACATCCTAATTACATTTCGGGGACGAAGGCATCAGGAAACGAACGCGGTTTGAATAATCTATTGCTACACTCAAAAATAAGTAATTGTGGCTAAAAATGATTAATCGTAAATACTAAAATGAATGATTTTTTTTTATAGTATACTCAAATTATTTTCATAATGAGGGCTTAAAATTGTCACAAGGTCTTACACACTCCCGTTAGTGTATAAATCGGGGGGGGGGGATGGATTGTTCCCCCACAACACGACCACATAACAGGAAAAAAATGGAAATCAGTTGTACGGGTCCAAAAACCGATTTTTACGCACCCAATTCTCTCGCCAAAAAACAAAAAAAAAACACCTTCCCGGACTTTATCCATAAAATTGGGCTCATAATAGGAGAACATAAATACATTTACATTAATTTACTGAAATGAAGATTTAATAAAAAATACTCCAGTACGAAGGGGCAAATTTTGAATAGCGCCACCCACTATGCTTAATTATGCCATTTAGCATAATAAAGCCATGGCCGATATTTTCCCACCAAAATATGCGCAACTGATATTTAGCCAATTACATAAAATTATGGACACAAACAAACACTAATTTAGTATCTTATTTTCACTTCAATTTGTTATAGATCTGTTGTTGTAGTATGGTGTTTTTGATAGTTTTGTATGATATAAATTTATTCATTTTAAATTCGCAATATATTAATTTGAAAGAAAGTAATGTATATAAATCCAATCTTCTTATATATTTCTCGTAAGCATAGGCGTAAATCCCGGGGGGATGGGGGGGATATATCCCCCCCAATATTTTGATGAGGGGGGATGGTCAATGGGATCATCCCCCCAGTGTTGATGCCTGTTCATGTGTTTTTGACCAAAATAACCTCATTTTACCATAATAGCTTAAAAATTGGTAAATTTTCGCGCGCTTCGCGCGCATTTTCTTCTAGTTGCAATTACATTTAAGGATTTTAGCTTCTAAATGGCAAAATTTTTAGCGCGCTTCGCGCGCACATGTGCTAGTAATGGATCTTTTCAGCAAACCCTGTTTCAGTCATAAATTTTCGTCAACCCCATCCCCCCCAATGTCAAAAAGAAATTTACGCCACTGCTCGTAAGGTAGCATAGTATTGTGGTGAAGTGGTTTCATATAAGCAGAGGATCCCGGATTTGATTTTAGGTAGGACTACATGTGCAAAAGTTACAAGATTAATTGACAGTTAACGTATTAAGATGAATAATGCAATGTAAAACATAGTACCTCAAAACCTCTCTTTTTATCGTTTTCCTTCTTTTCTTTTCGGCTATTTTCCCACATACCTACAATAGTAATTTGAGTTCCAGCAACTCAATCCATTAATAATTGGACTAACTTGATAATTTCTGATAGGCGCAATAAAGTAGTGCGATTTTTGAGTACATGTAGAAAAAATCATGAGTTGTACTCATTAAAAAAAATCAGCCATCTCACCTAAAATACATGATTAATGTATTAATTTATTTTTTTTATTAATGTTATTATATAAATTTTACGATAAGTGTTTGCAGAATTGCTGCAAGGACTTTCCTGTAAATTTACATTATTTTTTTACAGTGTAGTAATTTTATTGCAATGCTGGTCGAAAAACATACAGTTATATGGAAATCAATTCTAATTACAAAATAAAAAAGAATTAGAATCTCATCAGTCCTCTTCTGTCTTCATTGGCACATTATTTTGCTTCTGAAGGTACAGTCACACAGAAGACAGCTCCCGACCCAACCTCTTCCCGACAACACAAGACCGTTTTTTTTTTCAAAATCGGTACGGTCTTGTTCAAACTTGCAAATTTTACAATTTTTATCCCGACCAGGGATGATTAGTCTGCGAGTTTCCCCGTCGCCAAAGCGACAAGGGATGCTGAACCGCCTAGTACGCGACAGCATCATGAAATGAACAAGATCAAGCATGTTTGATTGGCGACGCCACTTGTTCAGTTCCCCGATCAGTCGCCGACCTTGAAACGACGGAACAAGTTGTGACATGTCGCTGTCAAGACTGCTCGTCGATTGGTCGTCGAGTTGTTGACGCTAAAGGCTCAGTCACACAGCCGATTTTTTGCTAGAAAACCACTTCAAGACTGCCAGACTAGTGACGATTGGCCAATTTTCGAAAATCGTGAGCAATTTTTTCTTTTTCATGTGTAGTTGTGGCAGGTCTGGGGCTGTTCTGTACAGTCTTCTGTAGTCTTACCGATTATTTGCTAGAAAACCGCTTCCAGACTGCTCAAGACTGGTGCCGATTGGCCATTTTTCGAAAATCGTGAGTAATTTTCCTTTTTCATGTGGAGTTTGGGCCGAGTCTGGGACTGTCCTGTACAGTCTTCTGCGGTCTTGTGCGGTCGGGAGCACGTTGCATTTGAAAAAAAACCGCCACGATTTTTTAAGCTGCAAGAAAAAATCGTGGCGGGTTTTGGAATCGGGAAGGTCGGCTTGAACACATGAGCGGTTTGGAAGCGGTAGCCGATGAGTTGGCGCGCATCATGAGTGGTTGTGTGCAGTTGGAAAGTGGTTGGCAATGAGTCTGCTCCAAGCGGGAGAGAAAATGCAAGCCAACTGGACATGTTAAATCGGCGACTAAACTCGGCGACTACAGAAGATAAGTCGCCGACTTGCAGTCTTGACAGCAATTTGTGCTGTCGTGTTAAGGTTTGCGACTGATTGAGAACTGAACAAGTGACATGCTTTATCTTGTTGATTTTATGATGCTGTCGCCTACTGCTCGGCGATTGAGCATCTCTTGTCTTGTAATTTGAACAAGACTGCAGCCGATTATGAAAGAAATGTGGTCTTGTGTAGTTGGGAAGAGGTTGGGTCGCGTCGCGAGTTGTCTTCATGTGACGGTACCTTTCTTGGCGTCAACAACTCGGCGACCAATCGACGAGCAGTCTTGACAGCGACATGTCACAACTCGTGCTGTCGTTTCAAGGTCGGCGACTAATCGGGGACTGAACAAGTGGAGTCGCCAATTAAACATGCTGGATCTTCTTGATTCCATAATGCTGTCGCCTACTGTTAGGCGTTTCAGCATCCATTGTTCTCGTTGACGACGGGAAAACTCGCAGACTAATCATCTGTGGTCGGGATAAAAATTGTAAATTTTGCAAGTTTGAACAAGACTGTACCGATTTTGGAAAAAAATGCCGTCTTGTGTAGTCGGGAAGAGGTTGGGTCGGGAGCTGTCTTCTGTGTGACTATAGAAAGCTACAGTCACATAGAAGACAACCCGTGACGAGACCCAACCTCTTCCCAACTACACAAAACCACGGTTTTTTTTTCAAAAATCAACTGCAGTCTTGTTCAAACTTGCAAAATTTACAAGACAAAAGATGCTCAATCGCCTTGCAATAGGCGACAGCATCATAAAAATCAATTACAAGATCAAGCATGGCGCTTGTTCAGCCCCCAATCAGTCGCAGACCTTAACACGACAGCACAGGTTGTGACATGTTGCTGTCAAGACTGTAAGTCAGCGACTTATCTTCTCAGTGTAGTCGCCGAGTGTAGTCGCCGATTTAACATTTCCAGTTGGCTTGCATCTTCTCTCCCGCTTGGAACAGACTCATTGCCGACCAATTTCCAACTGCACACAACAACTCATGATGCGCGCCAAATCATCGGTTACCGCTTCCAAACCGCTCATGTGTTCATGCCGACCTTCCCGATTCAAATACCGCCACGATTTTTTTAGGCTTCGAGAAAAAAAATCGCGGCGGGTTTTTCAAATTGTCACGTGCTGCCGACCACACAAGACTGCAGAAGACTGTACAGGACAGTCCCAGACCTTGCCAAAAGCTACACATGAAAAAAAAACCTCATGATTTTCGAAAAATGGACAATCGGCACCAGTCTTTAGCAGTCTGTAAGTGGTTTTCTAGCAAATAATCGGTAAGATTGCAGAAAGAATGCACACGACAGTGCTAGACCCTGCCAAAACTATGCATGAAAAAGAAAAACTGCTCACGATTTTCGGAAAATGGGCAATCGGCACCAGTCTTGAGCAGTTTGGAAGTGGTTTTCTAGCAAAAACAAAAAGGTTGTGTGACTGAGTTTTAGCTTAAACATGCTTGATCTGGTTGATTTCATGATGCTGTCGCCTACGGTTAGGAGTTTCAGTATCCCTTGTCTCGTTGACGACGGGGAAACTCACAGACTAATCATCCCTGATCGGAATAAAAATCTTTGATATTTTTGCCAGTTGGAACAAGACTGAAGCCTATTTTTGAAAAAAAAAAAAATGCGCTCTGTTTCGGGTCGGGAGCTGTCTTTTGTGTGAACTGTCACATTTGTAAAACGTGCCGGCCCTCAAGATTGTTCAAAATCGAATATTTTTACATGGTTGTAAAAGCTTTTTATAGACATCCCTAACCTGAAATGATTAATTAAGGTCAAATCAGCGTCCTTCTGGCTAAACAATACGAGTTTATAATTCATGTCTGCCGGCCGACATTATTTCCAGCAGAGCTACGGAAATGGCGTTTTAGAAAACGCACGCCGTAATGTTTCCCACGGCAGGCCCCACTGTTTGTCCGGTCCGTGACCTTTGGGGTTTTTAAATATCAAATGAGTAGAGTCATGATATTCATGTAATCTACGTTGATTAGAGGTATGGAAAACTTAAAGTTAGCCTACAATTACCCGGATGTCTTTAACCTCTTAATGAACGCCCTATTGTTTTTGAGTATGTATTTTTATGCATAAATGTTCATCTCATTTTTCAATGGACTAACTATCATTTGAGAGGCAGGAATTGAAGAAAATTTTTGTGAAAATGTCCAGTTCCAACACTTAAAGGGGCATTTCGTGATCACAACCTCGTCCCCCCCCCGAAGTTCCCTCGAAAAAGTTGAGATTTTTAGATCATCTGAACCGCCGTGTAAGCCTTACTAATCCATTGTACCTAATATCTTACGTGCAAATTCGGCCGTATCTGTCAGAAATTTGCAATTTTGTATTTTCTGTCCGTAAACGGACAGAAATTCAGCACGGTGGCCTATGGGACCGGGGAAACAAGCATTTGCTCATAACAACCGCAGCTAGGGACACTCAATTTCGTGAATAATTTTTCTCACAAGGATATCTATTGAAACATGAAATAAAACAGAGGGTGCTGGAATCGCGAATGCACCTTTAAGATATGTTGACGCCTAAGAAAATACAAAGAAAATCGGAACAAAAGCTGTAGTCATCTACCTTGCGCCCCTCGCATAGGCAAAACAAAGCACGTTCATCACATGTATCATCTGAGGCGATTCGATGCCATTTCTTATTTTTCCAAACAGACAATCACTTTGTACTTAGTTTACAAGGAAAACAAATGATACCTGAAAGAAAAGCGTGCTCAAAATGAAGACGTTTTCAATGCACACAATGTACTATAAACTCATTTTCCTAAAATTTTTCAAATTTTAATATAGTTATCAAAACTTTCAATCGATGTGTAATTTTGTTCATTAAGGGCCGAAATTATTGGAGTGATTTCTTCACACTTTGATCTGGTTTCTAACATAAAAAGAACCTTATTGATCCCAGAACATCCTACAGGTGGGAATGGTTCCAATTAGACTCAATTTAGGATACATGAGGGGATATTCTTGGCTATTTGTGAATATCCACATTCAGACTATACAGTACCTGTCCTCCAACGTTCTCCAGTCCTGAATTCGGCACCCGATGTAGCCTTGATATTTTGCGTATTCTGCATGGACAATATTCTTGCATTTTTATCAGTACATATGACCGTGTATTAATATTTTTTCTTAAAATATTAAAAATATACTCATGCAATGTTTCGAAGAATATTTCTGTTAACAGTGTCCATTCCACTTCAATACCAAGCAACTGCAACTATCGATGTTTACGGGAGGCGGCCATTTTCTTTTTATTTTCCATCATCCAACAGGGTAACGACTATTTTACTGGGTAAAATTTCACATTTTATCAGATATGAGTCCTCCAAATCTACTTTGTCTTCATTTTTTATATTTTGCTAGTAGACATCCAGTTGACTAAAGGAGCAATTTTTTATATGAGAAATGATGTACGGAAGAAAAAGTTAAAATCAGTCACATGGTACTACTTTTCTAAGCAGTTTCTGCATTTAAGTTTTACCCAACCAAATAGTACAGATGGTTTACTTTGATTTAAAAATGCGGGATTTTATTGCTTTGTAAGGTGTTAATATGCCTAAATATTTCAAAAAGATATGAAAACTTTATGATGAAATTGTTTTCCGATTGTCAAAATTATGAAATTTTAGTTCGGCAGTGTATAGTATGTTGGATTTTGGTTTCCAAATTCGAAACCAGTTGCATAAATTTTTCAACATAGGATATAAAACGAACATTTCAGCATTAGAGTAGAAGGTGCTCAGTTGTGGTTTACTCACATTAAATGTTGACACACAAATTTAATGATGAAGCATAGAGTAGCTTTCACTGATGGACAGTGTAGTTGTATACCTGAATGTTTCAGGGTCAAAATACAAAACAAAAAACCGACCGTCTGCCGATTTTGAGCCCAACTCCAAGAACAAACAACAGCAAATACCAGTAGGCAAATAAAAAATACAATACAAATAATACAAAATTAATTTTTTACTAAAATAATAAAACATAAAACGCCCCCAAAAAGTTTAAAAAATGATTTTTAATATACTTTTAATTTATTTATTTATTTATATATTATTTATTATCTTTTAGGTGAGTGAAGCGTTTTCGACAGGACAGACGACAGGGTCATCTTCAACGGCGAATCATGTTCAAGTAATAACTAACCAACAGGGGAGAAAAGCGCGGTTTACAAGCGGAGGACCGGAGTAGGCCCCCCACCCGAGAAACTAAGAGAGCGAGCTTGGACTGGAAACCAATTACAAGTAAAGCCTTACCTGATACTGTCATGGGATCGAACCTTGGCCGTATATGAACGAGGAATAAACCTCTACCATAACTACTACCTAACTAACTAACTAACTGACAACTAACTCATACTAACTACCAACTACTATAATAACTAACTGACTAACCACTAACTAACCAACTAACTATATAACTAACTAGAGAGCGAACTAACTTTGACCTATGGCCAATGTGGAAATTTTCACTCTCCCTAAAAAAGATGTTCGCACATTTCCATCCTCACAACGCCATTCAATTTTGAACCAAATAATTGATTTATATCTACTCTAGAACAACCAAAGTAAATAATTATAGCACATATAGCCAAATTTATACAATCTTCTATTTTTCTCGGAAGTTCAAATTCAACGGGTCTTCCCCATAAATATCTGAGCGAAGAAAAAGAGCGAATGACAAAGTGCGCAAAAAAATGTCCGAATGACAAATTGCGCAAAAAGTAAATTGTTAATACTCTTCATGTACAAAATATTATGCGATTTATTCTATGGGGAAATTTGTGCGAACATTTTTCTGCGAAGAATTAAATCGAAGAAATTCATGCGAATAATCTATTGCAAAACCACACGTAGTGCATAATTAAATGCGAATACATACATGCGCACATCTTTCTGTGAATGTGAAAATGCGATCAAACCCATGCGACTATTTTAATGCACTAAACATAATGCGAATAATTTAATTGCCATAAAGTTCTGCAAATATTGTTATGCGAATTATTTAATGCGCATAAAGCTTTGCAAATATCGTTATGCGAATAATTTAAATGCAGCACAACAAGTCTGCAAATTGTTAGGCCAAAAAAATGTTGTATTGGAGTAACAAGAAATTTTCAATGAGGTAGGGCGGGTGGCTTCTTTTTTTAATAATGCATTCGTTACTACTTCCAAATCATCACACATAGTCCTATGGTAAATGTTATTATATTGATAACTTTTTACTTATTAGTGAAAATCTTAAAGAGAAGTTGCCAAAGTTACAACACCAGAACACAAAAAATAATTGAGAAAATCGGTTAAAATTTTTTTTTTAAACAACTTGAAATTTTTTTTTGAAATCATAAAAAAATAGGGTGGTAAACTTTTGTACCGGCTTGATTCAAAATTAGGGTCGGGCGGGTTTACTCCATCAGTATTCACTCACATTTTTTTCTCAAGAGTATATTACTCTTGGAGCAAAATTCTCAAGAGTGAAATTGAAAATCGGAAGAGTGAATATTTTACTGATGTTTGCTGAAACAGAAAGTTGAAGAGTGACTTCACTCTCACAACTTTTTTCAAAGAGTGATTGCAACGTTCAAGAGTAGTTCACTCTCGATATGGAGTGTATTGTATTGGAGCAGCAGGAAATTGCTGCTCGCAATCCAACATTTTTTTTTTGCCTTATGGCGAATAATTTAATGCGCCTAAAAGTTTTGGCAAATATTTTTATGCAATAATTAATACGCAAAAGTTTTGCAAATGTTAAATGCGAATAATTTTTAATGCGCACAAAAAGTTTTGCAAATGATTGTTATGGGTCGGACGAAAATAATTTAAAATAATTATAAAAAATTAATGCTAATATAAATATAAGAAATGTAAAAATAATGCGCTAAAGTTTTTGCAATATTGAATATGTATGCGAATAATTTAATGCGCATAAATTTTTGCAAATGTGTTTGCGTTTTGATTTCAATTCGAATGATTAATGTGAAAAAAGCTTATGCACATCCAAATGTGCTAAAATGCGAATAAAAGTATGCGTTTGAATGTCACTTCGCACAAAACAATTTCAGTAAAACCGAGCGATTTTTTGACCGCATTTATTGCCAGAAATGCGTTCCATAAGAAACACAAGTCAAGTTTAGGCGGAACTTAAAACATTTTGGGGAAACACACAGTCACCAACACACAGGCCCACACAACCCCCACATGCGCCATAAACAAACACACACCCCACACATACACACCAAACACACACACACCACACATGATAGGCTACATACACCTGAACAGTGTACTGAAAAGTAAAAGGAAAGAAAAAACAACGAAAGGAGGACACCACCCCCCCCCCTCCCAACCTGTACACAAAGTGAATGTTTAAAGAGCCTAAAATAATAAGTCAAGTACTTTCAAGGAACACAAAATATGTCTTGTAAGAGCCATATCTCACCCCCATTGCCCCTACACTTATTTTCTCTTAAGATTTGAAATCCCATCAAATTCCTTCTAGAAAATGTATAACTGCGTGGGGTTATGCCTTTTCACAAATAAGATAATGAAAGCAAACATTTAATAATTTGGTATTGAAATTGAGGCGAAAATATGAAACCACCGGGAGAAGTCATTGAATTCCATTTTCCCTTATCATGACTCACAGGTATGAATAGAGAATAAAGGTATATTTTGGGAACCGGTTACCCTCTTTACGACAAATGAAACCCAAGGCGATACCATTATTTTAAGTGCAAGAACGAGACTGGAGGGCCGAGTTCTTCCATGCAGAAATTTGTCATAAAGAGAGGAAGAGTACAGTTCCCAAAATCATACCTTTATCTATAACAGCTTTAACATTTATTTTAGATCATCTTGAACCCATTTCGCGATATTTTACGCGTAAATACAACAAGAAAGGACTGCCACCACAGTAACAACAATCGAACAACCCTTGAACGCAACAACATACGCAACGAGACGAAACGTGGCAGCTGTGCGCGAACATAGCAAAACTCGGTATGACGCGAGTTTTCAACACTAAAATAACAGTCAATACCCAGCGGTATACCTGGGTTCCAATTGTCGAATTGAACATGGGCATAAGCAAATGAAAATTGCTTACATTTTCACAGCTGCTTAAGAATATATTTACTGAAATGGTACTATTTCAATTCTGTTAAAAAACAACAACTGAAAACAACATAGTAAGTGTATACCTGGACCAATACTTGCCTGAAGTGGGAGTTCATACAATGTCATTTACATGGCAATTGAGCACATGTCTAGGTGTATCATTCCAAAAAGCTTAATTCCAAAAGCATGCAGTACAGTCCTTAGGAATAATGCCTTTGGTACTAGTTTGACTTTGGCAAGACCACTGAAGCAGTATAATTGTCGGCATTATGATCATGCACATTATGCGTCAACTGTTACTTAAGAACTGTAATTAAAATGTTGAGGTCAATTACTTTAATTATTATGTGGCCACCTATAATATTCTTTTTTTCCTTAATTTAGATGCGGAATAGAACTCCTTGCCCTTTTTCATCTTACATCAAAGAGAGTAATTCATCATGTCTTTCAAAAAGCTTCTAAAACACCCCTTTCGCCAACATCTAGCTTTCCGGTTTTTCTTCCTTCCTTCTTTGCGCCTAGTATCCTTGCAAGTAGGCGCTTTATAATTTCTTGCTATTATGATTCTTATTATTAAATCCAATTTAGTCCTGTGGCAGACGAATTGAAATGCGATAATCACACTGAAAAATTTACCTTCCATAGAGTGTGGGTGTACCGCGCTTCCCCCCCCCGCTCCGTCCCCCTCCTCCACCACCCTCCCATCATGAATTCTTTTAGTCAAGTGTCATCATTAAAACTGCTAGAGTATTCCCCGTATTACGGGCCTGAGAGTGCATTTATTTAGCTTTAAAATGAGACCAAAAGCATAGCAATACCTTCATGTTTGGCAGAAATAATCATCAATTCTTCAATTCGAATTTGGAAAACGTAACGCCCACACCTTTTTGGGTGGCGAGTTTCAGACCCGGCCATTAAGAAAATAAGAAATATAATAAAATACTAAAGAATAATAAAGAATACATAATAAAAATAATCAAACAAAATAAAATGAATGCTAAACCATAAAATTAGAAAATAAAAATAAATACGTCTTATAAATGAATAATTATAGGCCTATACATGTTAATTATAATTAACAAGACGTAAGGAGGCCTATTATTTACAACAAAATCTATCAAATAGCACTGCAACTTGCAAGAAAGAAACATTCAACCTCGCTTTAATAATATAACCCGGAATATAACCAAAATAGAAAACACTGTTGATGAGTTTGGGCGTTTGATCCGACTTATCATTGGTGTTGCGATTTGAGCCTTTTTGGACCCCCTGGAATTTCTTTTTGGTTCCCATCATACTCATCGATCCATGCTGTAATTCCGGGTCAAATTGGTCCCTGCGGCGTACCTTTGACACAGCACTCCTGCACATCTCACAATACAAAAACGTTTACAATAATCACATTCACACACATTGGCGGCGTGGCGTGGCATGTATGCGGAAAGTGGATAAAACGTTTGTATTTTACTGACCGATTGCTTACTGCATTAACACAAAGAACACTTGTAAAGGTTTTCCAGCTCTCTATCATCAATTAGATCCGTTAGAATCTCACCATGTGTATGAGATATCAATTATGAGTAGGGGATCGTGATCGTCCGTGCATTTGACCTCGGAATGTATGCCCTTGGCTTTGCCTGCTCGCCGACCAAACCAGCCGGTACCGTGGTCTAAAGGCCTGTCGCAATGGGCAAATGCCAGCGTGCTACTGAGTCCATCGCTACGGAACGTGTTAGGACAGCTAGCTACCAACAAAAACCAACGTTCAATGCAGATAAACCGAATAATAATGTAAGCATTCTGTGAGTGCATGTATACAGGAATACAACATGTACTACACAGGGTAGAGGAGTATTCGGCATCATAGTGGCAGTACATGGTGAAAATGGCATCTTTCATAATTAATATGCTCTCATAACGATACAGCGAGTATCCGGTTCTGGTATTGTAGCTTATTTGAACTGTGTGACCTGCCAACTATGTCCAACACGGCCACACTCATCGTCGGATGCCTCGACTTAAACAAGAAGAGCTTGGCCTACAGGACTCATCCTTATTTGGTTAAGAGAGTGGGTATCTATATTTGGATCGCAGCAGCCCATTTAAAAAAACGCAATATTCGGAAATTCCACTGTTTTCACAACCGTAAAATGTTGCAGCTGTTGGAATGGAACTTCATACTAAGCAATACAATTGACACTGCATTATTAAGCTTCATCAGGCCGTAAAATATCCCATTTATTCTAGTTTATGTGAAGGAACACCCAATGGCTTTGTTTAAAAACTGCATTGTTGCATTCAGAAAATCAACATTGCAATGACAGCTAGACAACAAAAAATACTTACTTACTATTGACCCTCATGTGGAATGCCTTGTTTGAGCTTGTAATTTGCATAATTTGTACACTTTGATTAGAATTTTGAGACCACGCGCCCTAAATAACCTTTCTCTGTTGTTCTCACAGAGCCGCATAGGTCACCTGATCAGACTGAGCTGTATCGCTTTTGGAATGTAACAGAAGCTCCTTTGTTTTCAGTCGAACAGGTACGGGTTACAGGTATGACTAACCCAATATAAATGGGTCTTAAAATTTTAATTTTTTTTTAATACCTGTTAAATGTCATGTTATCCTTCCCCAGTTTGCTTAAAATGTAAATTGACACCATTGCTGTTGGGCATTCCGGATCTTATTCGTCTGGACTTGTTCACAGGCAGGAAGAAGAAAGAGCTAACAAAATCCAGAACAAATTTGTGCCAAGAAGTCTTTGTTTGGTGGCCACATATATGTTAAACAAATTTCGGTGAACAATGCCTGCATGCACACCACAATTTTAGAATGGGAACCAGGGAGGGGCCTCTCCGGGGGTCATCTGACCAAAGTTTGGCAATTCTGTTGTCTGTCTACTGCTCTCCTTTTCTGAATAAAACAAATCCCTCTGAGATTTGACCAAGGTTGATAGATTTTTTTGTTTGGGGGGGGGGATCACAAGTCACTCCTCAGTATTAATGTTTTTATAACAATGACATTAAGAATATAGAACAACAAGCCGCCCCCCCCCCCAAAAAAAAAAAAGATTTGTGTTAACCGCCACTTGGTCCCAACAGGGTTGTTTTCTGGTCCCTGAAATTAAATTTCCCAATCACAATTTTCAAGTAAACATCAGGTGTACGTGGTGTGACCCGTCAATTTATAATGAGGTTTAATTAAAATCCTGTAGGGTGACATATAGTAGTTAAAAGCCCTATGTGCAGCCTGCAAAAGAAACCACAGTAAACACCCTCACCACTACCAGTACAACAACCCCATAACAAGAATCACCAGTTTTAGCTAAAGATTGAAACAAATCTCTTGCAAGGCCAAAGAGTGGAAAAATTCATATTTGAAAAGAAGCAGAACTTCAAAGTATAATAGAACTTTTCGCATCTTGAAAAAATAATTATAAGCCAATAACAAGAAATTAATTGAGATTTATCCAATTTTACCAACTATTTTCCAAAAGATGTGAAAATTTTACTCTTTTTTGGAGTGAAAAAGCAGTGGGCCTAAAATTAAGAAGTCTCTTTAGATAGTCCCTCTTCTAGTACCAAAGAAAGAAAGAAAGACATTATGACCTAACGTGGTAGTGTAATATTTTGTTTGTTAACCACCTAAGTCAGCACCAATCCTACTATACACCATATGTGGCTATCATAACTCCAGGATGTAAACTCTGAGTAACCAATAAATAATGCTTCTATATCACTTTATTCTTACAATGTTTTTGATTGGAGGATAAAGTAATCATTGTGGTACACATTAACTCTTTGATAATTTAACACATGGTTTTGGTTATGCCCAGGCAGTTAACACCCCACAGAAAAAAAGGGAAAAAGAAAAGGTTGTAGGGAACCAACCAGGTCTTGTAAAATATATAGGGCCAACATAAAACAAAAAAATTAGGTAAATAAATGTCATGCATGAAGTCAGATGAAGGGTTTGAACACCTTGGGGTTTAATATGTAGCTCAAGGTATTGCATTAACTCATTTAATATATTAACTGGCCTTGCAATTCCAATTCATGGACACATTACCTAACAGTGGGTCACACTTTATTTAGGCAAAATTAGGTTGCTAATTGTATTGAGTTTACAAAACATTAGGTCAGTCAATTCGGCTGCAAAACCACTCTGTATTAAATATTGTACTTCTACTTGTCACAACCAAGTTTTTTTTTTTTTGTAATGTAAGCTAGAATTACCACTCCAAAATAAAAAGTTTTACATGAATTAAGAACATTTTTACCTCAATTAAGTAAAATTTTACATTTAACTATTATTTTGAAAATATACGTAGCCTACACAATTGTGTGAATTCCGTAACGGTAGCACAACTTGTTTAATTCATGAATGATGATGATGATCGATTGACGACATCACGGATTAATACGAAAATGAGAAGAGTGAATATAAGTATAAATTTTGAAGAGGGAAAATGGTGCACCTAGCTCATGATTAGTGCGTAAATTATGATTCAAGGGGCATGATGAAGAGTGATATAATTGTGATGACCGATATGATGGGTGTGATGAAAAATTGGCAGTGAATGAGTGTGGATGGAAGAAGTGCCGACAAGAAGGGTCGACAAAGGAAACGAAAGCCGTGTGTACATGTACACTTCCGAAATACACATTTCCGTATGTCTATCATCACCCATCATCTTCATTAAGGGCATCATGTTCATACTCATGGAATGCATAAATCCCTTTATTAGGACTGAAAGTGCTGGTTGGTGGTGAATGGTACAAGATAAAAACATTGGATGATTTCGATATTTCGTCATCATTGATTCGTAACCAGATGCCCACATGATTGGGTTCCAGAAAACCGAATTATTTCCAAGCGCAGCCGTTTGTCCGACCAAACGCATTCTCAAATCCAAGGTGCAGCAAGAGATTTCATTAACAGGTGTCCCTAAATGTGTCCAAAATCTGATTTTACACTTTGTAAGCTTTGATAAAAAATATTCCCATGTAAGTGGATTAAGCGAGAATCATTTCTTTGGTAGCAAAAAGTGTAACTTTCTAAAATTCAGCCTTGTTTTGATATTGAATTCCCCCAAATCAAAATCGCCTTTTGTTTTCACTTGCAAGGCATTTTGTAGTCAAATCGAATGTTAAGAATCTATTGGGGGTCTTATCTATATATGAATTACTACATTAGATAAATATATGGATACTCCAAAATCGTAGTGCACTTTAAAACTTCAACCCAACATTTCCCTGTAAAATTATATAAGGTCATTTACTTTCTATCCGTCTTCTTTGTGGACATGGACTTTTATACCATATTTGTAATCATTTTAATTTTGACTTTTAGTTTTTACTAATTTATTTTTGAAGTTTGATTTTTGTTAAATATAAAACCTGAATTCTCCCCAAAAGAGAAATTCATCACCAGAGTTTGCAGCAATAGAAGAAGACCGACATCCCTGTTGAATCGTAACTTTCTTCCCCATTTTTTGATGTCCTACTCTTTTTTCATAGGCTAACATTGTATAAGTCTTTTCATGAGATCCCGTGACATTTTTTAGGATACCTTTTTTTTCTTGATGATTGGCAAGATGGACGGCAATTTTTAACAAAAAATAGCTCCTAATACACCTCCCAGAACTGACGGCTAACTTTTTAAGAGCGTTTTTCCAAATGGCCGGCCGCCGCCATATGAACTACTTAAAAGTGATATCTTGGAACCAGATGACTACAATGATGAATGAAGTGTCATTTCCCACTAATTTAGCACAACAGATCAGTTGGAGTGATGTTTATTAAATAATAAATGCCATCTTGACCTCAAAATCCAGATGGCCTGCTGATATTGCACTTTGAAATGTAATGTTATATAACAGATATTATTCTCAATTATGTAGATGACAAATCAGTTGTTCTTCCTAACTACTTTGTGACATGAGAAAGCAAATAGAATTGTAATTGTAACATTATTTGAGACTGTTTGGCTGTTAAAAATTCAAGATGGCGACCAGATGCCATCTTGAGATATTGTGCCCTTTTTCGCTGGCAATCGGACCTAAAGGCACAAGCATTGGATTGCATTTCATTACTAGTTTTGTCAGGAAAAATTCAAAACTGGAATAGTTGTATACAACATTTGCTGACCACGTTGACCCTTTTAAAAATTCCCAAATGGCAATTATCATCCATCTTTAAAAATTAAAAAAAAAGAGTAAACGCTCTGACACGAAGCCCTAAATTGACACCATACGGTTTCATTTTTGCTAATTTTGGCATTGGATGAATCGCTAGATAAAATGACTCTGTGATAATAAGACTTTTGAAAATGATAAGCCCAATTGGAGAGCACTAACTACCTAGCATAAAACTACCTAGCATTGATGTAGAGGGTCCATACGAAACGACCAAAGGTGTTAAACCTTTTTTTGTAGTGGGGGTGAACGATGATGTTTGACCTGGTTCCAAGCTTCTGCGCTATTATTGTTTTAAGTATATTAAACTGGGGTACTAGAACTGGTTTTTTTTTTCAGGTGGGGATATGCGGCCCCAATTGAATGAACTTGTGGGCTTGGAAAATGATTTGGTCTTTCCAAAGTACAGGTCTCGGTCTTAGGAATAAATTTGAGAAATTGCAGGCTTAGATGCGCGGAATTGGCTAAGTTATAGCTCCTGAGGCCAAATATTTTCTAATAGGGACCTTAGAACTTACTTATTAATTCATCTGGGGTTAGAAACTGGCTGGAGAGATGACAAATGGGGTCTTAAAGGGGCACAGGCACATTTTCATCACAACATTTCTTAAGAGCTATATAGATTTGACTTGCATTGCCCCTTTTACTCCATGGAATATTATAATAGCCACCGGAAGGGCCTTTCTCTTCATGTTAAGTAATTTTTTATTGTTTTATTTACAACACCCCCACTAGTAAATCACATCTTTAAGGTAATGATAAGGACGAGTTATAGGAAAAGTTAAAAAACATCTTATGTGAATGCGGAATTCAAATGGACAGCAGTGAAGACTAACACTGATTCATCCATTGTGTATTGGGGTCACCCTGCCAAGAACCCACTACAGAACAAGATCAACTTATGCCATAGTTCAGCCTGCCTCACGGCAGAGGCAGACACTGCCATGTTCACCATATATATATGCAATTCGATCACATGATTGCGTCGGTCAATCTTGACACTCGAGAATACCAACAACTATGGTACAATCAGCATAATGTTGCGCAGAGAATCTCAGGGATCCTTGTGTGAAACACCAACCACTATTTGATCAGTGCTAGTGGTGTGTGATGAGGATGAATGGCTGCATCCATCATTGCATGTTCTTAACTGGGTATGGTGTTCATGATCGCAACTCTGGGTTGTATGATCAAGACAAGAAACACATGGAGATTGCCTAGACAAAATCTAAAAACACAAAATTTGCCTATCGTTGGGTGGTATTGAATCCATTTAGACAAGAAGTTTCTCAAGCGATTTTGGAGATTTTGTCATCCTCGCATATATTGTATGGCAAAAAGCAAGGATGTTGTTTGAGATAATAGTTACAAAGTATAGAGTAATGAAAAGACTACGATGCCAGATTTCGGTAGACGTTTCATATAGAAGTCCCATGATGCAAATGAGTTATTGCCATTCATTCCGTCAAGCACTACTGCACAAGATCATACAGCGCATGACGGAATCAATTTTTAATACCTTCATTTGTTATCAATGGGGACTCTATATAAAACGTCTACCCAGATTGCTTCCACACTCGGATAGTCTTCGTCCGCTGCTTCGCGAGCATAAATTGTCTTATATGCAATTTTGTGTGATGAAAGTAATTTTGTAATACAATGACTCTGGGGAGTTCTTGTATTCCATTGCTGGTTGTTAGAAATGTTAGCAAATACACATCAAAGTTGTGGAATTTCCCTGTAAACCCTTCAGCCGAAGACTGATCCGTTGGCCACTTATTTATGTTAGCTTACCCAATGTTTCTGGATTTACTATTTATGTAATTTAACTAGTAGTATTTAAACGAAACACTTTTTGACTAAATAAAGAAAAAGGGTTGGAAATACCACTGAACATGACTTGAAGTAGGGCCACTTCGGGTGGCTATTTTAAAATCTTCCATTGGGTAAACTGCTTTTAGTTCTCAACGACCAAGTCCAAATCTCTTCATTTGAGCTCTTTAAAGTAATTTTTATTTTGTTGGAAATGTACCTGTGTCCCTTTAAGACCCCCATTTTGCGTCACTCCAGCAGTTCCTAACCCCAGTTGAAGCAATTTTCATTTCTAAAGGTCCCTTAATGGAAATGTTTGCCTCAGAAGCTAAACCTCAAATTATTTCAAATCTTCTCAATTCCCAAAATCCTTATTTGGCATACAAATCGTTTTCCAAGCCTCCTAATGTTCGATAAATCGGACCCGGCCGCCCATCACCTGAAAAACTGTTAAGTGCCCCCGGTAATTATACCCAAACCACCTAAGGGTGGTTTAATTTCAAATGTCATTAAAATTAATAGTACTTTCATCACTGGATCATCTCATACATACAGGACGCCATGACATTCACAGTATTTTTGTGATAGGTGCTTCAGTTAAAATGGATTTACATGCCAAATTAGAAAAAAAAAATGATATCTTATCTGTCAATTTAGGGAATTGGTTATCAAATATTTCACAATTTTTTTTAAATTTTAATTCCTAATACCCTATACCTGGTACTTTGGCAGAACCAAATCATTTTCCAAGCTTCAGCCCCCAAAGTTCACATTATAATTGGGGCCGCATATCCCACCGAAAGAAAAAAAAACACAAAAAACACGTTAAGTACCCCCACCCCAGTATTATCTTAAACCAATAATAGAGCAGAGGAGCTTGGACCCAGGTCCAAACATCATCGTTCACCCACTACAATAAAAAGGTTTAACCACCTTTGGTATTATATGGACCCGACCCTCTACATCAATGCTAGGTAGTTAGTTGCTCTCAACAGTGGGCTATCACTTTTCAAAAGTCTATTACACAACATAGTCTTTCATCTAGGATCATCCATGTCCAAAATTTAGAAAAGATACCTTATGTTGTCATTTCAGGGATTCGTGTCATAGAAGTTTCTTTTTTTTTTTAATTTTCAAGATGGCTACGAGCCGCCATCTTGGATTTTTAAAAGTCACACTTGGTCAGCAAATGTTGTATACACTATTCCAGCTTGTTGATTTTTTTTCTCTGACAAACAGTAATGAAATACATCAATGCTTGTTCCTTTAGGTCGATGTCTTGCCAGATAAAATAGGCCATATTTCATTTTCCAAAGAATGGCCTCTATCTGGTCGCCATCTTGAATTTGAGAGCCGACAGTCTCAAATGCTACAATTACATTCTATTGCTTTCTCATGTCAAAATTATAGGAAGAACAACTTATTTGTCAGTCTACATAATCTGAGCAAAGCTGTCTTTATAACATTACATTTCCAAGGTGATATCGGCAGCCATCAGGTCAAGATGGCACTTATATGTAATAAACACACTCCAACTATCTGTTGTGGCTAATAATTAGTGGAAAGACAACTTCATCATCATGGTAGCTCATCCTGGTTCCAGAGATATCACTTTTTATGTATTTCATAAATGGCGGCGAATGGCGGCGGCCGCTAAAAAAGTTAGTCCGTAAGTTCTGGGAGGTTGTATGGACTATTTTTTTGTTAAAATGGTCCCTCTTGCCAAATCCACAAACAAAAGGTATCCTAAAAAATGGTGACGGATCTCATGAACAATGACTCTACTAGGGTAGGCTCTTCATTTTATCAAGGAGTGAAATGCAAAGTTTTCAAGACTTTTGTTATTATTGTTGTTGTTATTATTATTGTTGGTTATTAGTTATATTGTTTGTTATTAATGCTTACATAAAACAAGACCGTCGTCCATAATTAAGCTATAGTCGCATGAAAATAAACTTACATTTGCCAATAAATATCAATAACTCATTATTTTTTGAATAAAAATGCACATTCTATAAGTGTGGTAAATAGGCTCTAAAGCATATCGCACCCCCTTTTAACCATGTCATATAGAGGATGTATATTAAGTGCGCGAAAATTAAATTACCGTGAATAAGTATATGACACAACTAATTGTGGAATTACATGGCTTGTCTAACCCTTACATTGACCACCAAGTATTTTTCCAGGCTAGGGTGTAATAAGTAATAGTAATGCAGTGCCTAAGGCATGACGAGGGAAGGTTGACTCATTGCTTTCCCTTGGGTGGAAATATTAACTTGGCTATCACTTGTGGGAATAAATAGCCCTAGTATCAGGCTTAGTTTGCCTGCAGCAGCGGCTACTGGGGGAATGTCTGGCAATTCGTCTAGATCTGGTGTATGTTTTGATAATAAAGCAGTCGACGGAGTTGTCCTACATCACCCATCACAGCCCACAGGCACGTTCCACGAATGTAAGCTGATCTTCCATCTTTGCAGGTCTTATTGAGGAGAACGTTTTGCTTTTGTCACTCAACTGAGAAAAAAGTTTGTTTTTCCTTGGAGGTGAGATATATGTGTAAGAATTTTTCTCTCTTGTTTGGGGAAAAGCTGCGCTGGAAAGGTCAACTTGTGTGTTGGTGCTGAAGAACGGATCTGCCTGTTAATTTATCACTTTGATCCGGTGTAGGTCAAGTGCAACGGATTTCTCTGTCTGAAACTAGTATACGTGTGGATGTGGTATCAATGGTGCATTGTTTTTTGTGTTAACTTGTATGCATTTGGAATGTTCACAAGAAGTTTTGGAAGTGTGAGCATGGCGATAGCAGCTGTGAGACACACATCATCTGAATTTTCCTCGGCCATCAGAGTGATGACCCTCTATCTTTGTGGCATACCTTGAATGGCTGCGGTGCATTGGCATTCTTTGGGTGGAACTAATCAACGAGCTGCATTATCCAGAATGATTTATTCTTTATGGGAATATACAAAACCTTGGCTAGAAATGTTATTTGGCTACATCTATAGCTAATCAATAGTCCTGCTGTAAAAGTGAGAAGGTGTGATCGTTGTGTAACGGAGTAAGTTGGCAAATCTACTAGTACCTCTCCCTTTTCCGACATAAACCAGAAGAACGGGAAGCTAAATATTGATTAGACTATTTATTTGAATCATTGCCATGGCTCATATGCTGTAACTGGAAGCTATACCCTTGGTCTTCAATGACTTCTGTTATGTGTACCCTTCGTCCCGGAACCAGACCTTTAAATGGCGTACCACAAGGTCTTAACTCTGGCTCCAGCCAATTCAAGATGAAAGGACGACATCAAACGGGGCTATTTTTCAAGAACAGACGACCGTACCATGCAACAAGTCCTCGTCCTGTAAGTTTTTCCAATTTATCTTAGCAGAAATTAAAATGGCTATTTGTGTGTCTGCTGGGCAATATCTGTTGCGCCATAGCGAGAGTGAAGTACTCCTGAACTTTGCTTTCACTCTTTGAAGAAGTATTCTATTCCAGTCACTCTGAAGCAATTTCGCACATTTTTCTCAAGAGTATTTCACTCTTGTTGGAGTAAAATTCTCACGAGTGAAATTTCATACTGAAGAGTAATGCCACTGACACTAGAAAATGGAAGGTCGAAGGACTCCACTCTGATTATTATTTCAACTTGAAGAGTGAAATTCAATTTCCAAGAGTATTTTACTCTCGATATGGGGTGATTAAAATTGCTGAATTTATTAAGATCTCCTCAGATTTGAAATCTCACTCTTGAGAATTTTGGTCTAAGAGTGAAATACTTTTGAAATTTGAGAAAATATGATCAGTAAAATTACATAGTTATTGATGATACTACATTTGCAACTGGCTGTTTTTTTTGGCATGTTGAATATCTTTGATTTCAAATAACCAAAAAAGAAAATTAGTCATAATTCTATACGCATGATAATATACACGGAGGGCTACATTTTTCTATAACTCGCTCTTGTTTCCATAAACTACACACGAAATAAAAGAACCAAAATGCTTCAAAAGTCCCCCATCAGGAAAGCCTATAAGGGTTATCTAAAAACAAAGAAGGCCAAATGCGACACATAAGTTTGTAATTCTAGGGATATGAAGCTCGTCAAAGATGAGAGGAGGGGAGAGAGGAGAGGAGGGGAAGGGAGAGGGGGAAGCACTGACCAGACCAAGTAGGCGTTACTTTAAAAAAAAAAATCGCATGCGATATATTAATAATAAAAAGAAATGGAAATAAAGGGAGAAAAAGAAACGTTATTCATGTTCATGAATGAATTACAATTTTTAAAACGTTTTTATTCTAATTTTAGAACTTTAATTTAAATGAATGATGAATACGGTTTCACACCAACCTACGGGATTGGTGCTGGGCGGCGCGGGTTTTAAAAAAAAATACGCAGGGCGGAAAAGTTTGATTACAGTGCCTTACACTGGTGTGTAATTGGGTTAACCTTTTACACATGTAGGCGTATGTACGGTAGTTTTTCTGCTGATACAGATCACATCACGATCACGATATGAAATGACAAACCACATTCCCAAAGCGGTGATTTCCAATAATAAAAATGGTGTTGTTTGTTAATACTAATATGATAAACGACACGTTGAGTAAGGCCAGCACAATCTTGGTTTGATTTACAGATCAATCGATAATTGGGCGATGAGTAATTGACCTATTTTCTAACGCCCTACAACAGCAGACGTGTTTAGGGCTAATGGCACATCATGTGACTTGTGTCGCCCTTGTGTGTTGATATATATGCATGTAGTTTACCCTGGCGAACTCGTTTCCATCCAGGATGTGTTGTTTCTTTTCAAATATAGACAATGTCCATTCGGTCATTTTCGCGGGCAGTTGCAGGCAAAACAATAGCATAGGCATAGGCAATTGATAAAACTAAATGGGGCATGTGGTATTAAAATTCAACCATAAATAGCCCCAAATCCAACATGCACCATACATAAACGTGTAGGTATCGGGCTTGATTTGATTTGCCTCAATATAACTTGGATTCCTTCTGTTTGTGAACATATGATATGCTTTCCATATAATTATTAGTTTTTAGTATGACTTGCAAAAATTCCATGTAAGTTATCTGAAACGTGATGAGGTGTTTACTTTGTAACATTATTTAAACACATTTTCATGTTTATTCAAACAAATAGATAATATTCATGGTCTTGCATGTGCCATTAGATATTTTTCAAACACTCCCATATTACAAATCATGACGTTCAACATTTACAAATTCCCTAATTTTTGGTAGAGCCTTCATGCCAAATTACCTTTGTAAGAAATACATTAAGGGATTAGCAGCGATATTGCGAGAGAATCGAAAAATGTGGAAATACATTTGTTTTAACTTATAAATCAGGGATAAGTGTGTACAAATCCATATAACTGCTTTAATGGAAACAAACCACCAATAGTGAAAAAAATGAATCTTTGAGGAAAGTTGTCATACCGCTCCCGCCAATAGACAACAGCGATGACTTCTCAATCTACAATAACATCTGATTGTGGTTTACACGAGCACAGAATAAACAAAGATCAATAAGGTTTGTGTTTGAGGTCAAAACTGTATTGATCATGGTGCACAATATCACGCTTAAAAATCTGGGATATTCACCGAGAAAGGCTTTTTGATCTCAAGTCGGAATTTTGATACGCACGTATAGAAATTAAAGATTCAGATAAAAAGTACTGCCTTGTCTTTAATACACGGATTTCAACCCAACTACTTGCAAGTTATGTTTGCATATCCATGCCAGTAACAAAAATACAAAAATATGAATTTTGATGATTTTTTCGATGTTTCGGATTAGCAAATCGCTGCTAATCCCTTTAATGTTACGTTACACACCTGTGTCTTCACCCAACTTTGTGGCAGCTGCAGTGCAGGGGCTAGTAAGCTGGATGCTATTTAAGGAGTGATTTTTAAAATACTAAATATTGTCATAAAAAGAAGGAAAACGACCCAAATTATGCTCCAGTCATTTGTTTTGTGGGAATGGACTAATTGACCCCAAATTCATATCACAAAACACAAAAATGTTCATAAATTTGATAAAATCTTTTGAATGTCAATTTTGGCCAAAGTGGACATTTCATACACTGAAAAAAGTACAGTGCAAAATAGTTGTAGTGTTAAACATGTCAAATATCAACACTTAATAACGTCAAATGCCTAAACACCTATGTCAAATACATATATAACATGTTAAATTTAACATTTTAGATATGGTGTTTAGGTACTAAACTGATATTTCAAGTTTCAGTTTCAAAACCTGCAATAGTGTTCAGAAGGTGTTTAATTATTTTCTAAACACTGTTTTTACACTGTACTTGTACAACCATCTACTGAGTACTGACCCCCCGTAAAGTTGCATTTAAAAATGTTAGAGGCGTTCACCTCACTACAAATGCATAACCTATAAAAAAGGTGTTTAGTTCCCGTATATTCGTCATTCAGATCAATTTAATACCCGATCTCAAAGTACTTGCGCTATATTCAAAGTGTGATCCATACTTTTATGCATACATATCCAGCATGCATGTCGTTCTTTAGATTTAGAAAGTCCCCAGAAATTTGGAATGGACTTTGCCATTCCCGGCAAGATGGGCGCTAATCCGCAAGGTGGACGACCTCTATTATTTTGTCAGATTACTTAGAAGGAGATTCTCAATTAATAATCACAAAAACAATGCGTTAATCGTAAATTTCTTCCACCTTTGCAAAATTTTGTGAGGTAGGAAAATTTTGACAAATTGTGATTACAGTTTACAACCCAAATAGTTATCATTACACTCTGTCTGTTTCCCGCATGATGGCACAGTAAATTGATTTGAGTGAAAGGTATGACACAGTAATGACTTTTATATCCTTTATACTCTTAAATAATTGCACGGATTTGAGAAGCTTACCAAACATATCGAGTGTGAAGCCATTGGATTTATAGTCGGTCTTTATATCGTTAATTAATCACTACTGGATAAGATTTAAAAAGAACGGTATTAACCTGCTTCAGGGAGATCCTTTTGATATTCAGGCGGGGAGGGGGAAGAAATGGACAGCACAAATATTTAGTGGAAGTCATTACCTTTTGTTATAGGCCTACCTACAGCGCGACGTGGATGTTGATTGCTGAATTTGTGTGTCAAATTGCTGTTGTGAGTACTGAAGAAAGGTGACCTTTTCAGGATCTATTTGCACGAGTTCTCAAAATACAACGCTTTATTTATTTTTGATATTATTTTTTCGGTTTTAATAGCATATCGGCAATTAACGTACATACCAGAGTGCCGCACGACCCTGTAGTCTAAAAAAGACCGTATTTGCCGAATTTGCCGCTAATTAAGGTACATGTAACGCAACTTATTTCGCAAATATAGGCATGTTCAACTCCCCGACTTCCAAAATCCTCCTTACGACACTGAATTACACGAAAGCCTACATAACGAAACGCTGCACAATCGCACTATCTTCACAGATCTTAACTTTTTTGGTATTAATTAGAGAACGAACAAAACATGTAGGAGACAAGTCGTATATTTTTCTCAGAGGCGCACTGAATTGTTATCTAGGTCTCTATGTTTTTCTTTGAGTAGGGAAATGTTGCATGATAGTCACCAGAATTTTTTTGCGGGATTTTTTGAAACATAGAAAGTGAAACTATATCGACCTTCTGAAATTCTTGTATCAGGAAAGGTAAAGGCTTACTGCTAACACAGATTGTAAATGTTAATTTGAATTGAACTCTTAACACTTTACAAAGAACGGTTGCTTATAGGCCCTATCATACATTAAAAATAGAACATATATAGGGCCTCATCCTCAACTTTTCAAGTGATTGGTCTTCGCGCGTTGCAGTTTTAATACACCATGATACACGGTAGTTCTTGCAAATACTATCGCTACTTATAAACATTGACGTCATTCCCATGACTGAGCCAACTAGGCCATGCCACCCAGTCTTTTATAGCTTGAGCCTAAATGATACGAGTGAGTTGCTAGTACTAGGTAACATAGATGATGCATGATCATGGCTGCAAAAGGAAGAAAACTCTCCAAAAAATTCCTTCAAGGGTATTGGGATATGAGGCGTTGCAGTTGCTCACATAGGGGTACAATAAAGATGATTGTGTTCCCCGTGGCCATACTGTATTGTATTTTGCTTTGAATGTATCTCTTATCCCCAGCTTGACCTCAGTCTCAACTCTGTTGAATAAAACTCAAGAGTTTGCACCAGGTCTGCTGAAAATGCAGTCGAAACATTCTCTCCTCTACATTCTCTTTCCCACTTGTAACGTGAGCTGACCAACAGAGTGGATCCAGAATACTGTGTATTTTTTAGTGTCAGAGTGGTGATATGGGGTAGATTGTACATATCGATCGGGGAGGAGGAGATCAATGATGGAATTTGGCTTTTGTATTAACACTTAAGTGCCTAAGGTGTTTTCACTCACGTTGGTGCCTAAGGGGGGGGGGGAATTTTACATTTTTATTCAAGTGCCCCCTCCCCAAGGAAATCATTTTCCCGATGGAATTTTCAACTGAACCTCATACCCACTTTGAGGGGGGGGCATAAGCAAGGCCAACGGTGCAATTAAATGAGTTCCGTTATCGTCTGAAATAGGGGCAAAATTCATTGTTTTCGAAATGCGTCAAAATCGCTTCAAAAGTAACATGATGTTTCCGCGGCACTGCTTCCACAGCATACACATTGCAAATCATTTTGATGTTTAATCTACTCTAGAAGACCCATTTTACATATATGTAACACAAACATAACCATTTGTACTTCTTTGTATTTTTTTGTGGGGCCTCGTATTTGCCATAGGTTTTGTATAGCAATGGCGCGCAGTCCTTCGATGATGGAATCGCTTCTTTCAGCACATAAAGGGTTAATTATTTTTGCTGATTATGTAATTAATTAATTTTGTTTCATGCATATGAACATACTAAGGCAGAAAAATTCTGGCAACAGGGTTTGGCTAATTTTTATTTTTAAAATCACACTCCGGTTGGTGCCTAAGGGGGGGGGGGTTCCTAGGGACCCAAGCTATTATCTTCAATTAACGGGCGAGAAATTTTGTAATTTTTTTTATGAATGAAGCGCATCGATAAGTGACACAATTACAAACATTAGTAGTCGAAAAATATTTTTCGCGAGTGGGAAATCGCCGAAAAACAAATCTTGGGTACTATGGAACCCCCCCTCCCCCCCCTTAGGCACTTAAGTGTTAAATTGCATATACTTTTAATTAGTGCATATACACGTAAAACATTTTTTGTATATCATTTTTTTTTAAATATACTTTTAAGGACAAACATGCAGCGCAATTTCGATATTGCCTCTCACATGCTACTCGATCAGACCCATAGGGGACACTTCTGCTTCAAGACAAAGGTCTCCTTGCGATCATGTGAATATCTATGGTCTGGCTACGACCGTAGTCTAGGCATCCAAATATATAGCACAAAGAGGCATTCACATTAAAGCATTAGTCTAGGCAAAACCTCAAGTTCATGCGGTTGTTTTTGGAGCCAAGCAAGAAAGAAATATGTGCTAACACTTTCATTCGCTTAGTAAAGTAAGAGTTTTATTTTCTGAGCCGAGTGAGTCTATACCGGCTCGTTTAATAGCATGTCAACCTTTTTGATTGTTGATTTTGTCCACAACAAGTTGTTAATTTCCTTCACCTTTACCGTATAGGCCCTTAGGGACCAATGTTCAACAATCAAATCAAGAGCTTCCGACGATGAAGATTATACAACATGAAAGAAAGCGAAGCTTCGATAGACAAGTCTATACTCTTTTAGTGCAAAGCAGTATGGTATAATTTCATGCACTTTTGCAGCTAGGGGGAAAAAATTAAATTACGACGCGATACGGTTGTTTTATTGCTGTTTAAAATGGTTTGTTTTAATGTAAGAATTTATAAATAAACTTTCGTTTTTCTAAATTTCAACTCGCGTTCGAATTTCGAAGCCGTGTGACAAATCGCCGGCACAAAGGATTGGTGTTCGCGGGGCATTGCACCCGCTATCCTAATTTGCCTTTGGCCCATTTCACCCTAACCCGTCATTCCAGGGCTTCAATGAATCCCGGTATTTTTTTACCTGGGGGCACTTCTGGCTCAGATTTAGGATGAATACAATGCCTCTTTCGGAGAAGCTGAAGCTTGCAACCTGCTCCGGGAGTAACTTCAATAGTAAGGTCGTATGACTGGGAATGTCGCATGTGACCGTGTTTTGACACCTGATTTCTTTTCAATTCCTGAAGTTTTGCAAAGCCACGCTTACAGTAAATCATGGAATAAAGGATACGACGCGAATGTGTGTGTTATAACCAACGACCCTAACCACTTACACACAATCACCGACCTCCGAGTTGGCATTAAAATTTGTATCAGTCGTTTCAGATATGCCTGAAGCGGTGTTTATTGCATTTATACATGTAGCAATCTATAGCTCTTTTCGGCGGGTTGGCTCAATTTTTTGGACTTACGAATTACACTACCTAATGGGAAGTTTTGCAAAAAAGTGCTCGGGAAAGAATAATTTTGCCACTGGCACATGGGTTTTAAGTTTCCTTGTAATCCCGAATTGGTCATCACAACATACATGTGACTGCGTATGTTTTTCCCCCTTCTGACAGAATTACAATGCTCTTCTGACTGTTACCGAGGACACCCAACCTCTTTTTACATATATTCCTCCCATCTTTTTACCTGTCCCGATACCGGGCATGGGGGGGATCTTTTGACAGGAATACCTCTTCTTTTGACAGATACCGCCATCTTCTCTTTTTAACCATCTATTACATTAGGTCTACCTCTTCTTTTGAGACACATCTTCTGACAGACACATCTTCTGACAGACACATCTTCTGACAGACACATCTTCTGACAGACCCCTCTTCTGGCAGATACCTCTTCGTGGTGTCCGATAACCCTCTTGTCTGGTGACCGATACCCTCTCTGGTGACCACACAGATACCTCTTCTGTTGACTGAATACCCTCTTCGTGGTTGAAACCTGATACCGGTCTTCTGGTGACCTATACCTCTTCTGGTGACCGATAACCCTCTTCTGGTGACGCGCGTAACTCTTCTGGTGACCGATACCTCTTCTGGTGACAGATACCTCTTCTGGTGACCGATACCTCTTCTGACAGATACCTCTTCTGGTGACCGATACATCTTCTGGTGACAGATACCTCTTCTGGTGACCGATACCTCTTCTGGTGACGATACCTCTTCTGGTGACCGATACCTCTTCTGGTGACCGTACCTCTTCTGGTGACCGATACCTCTTCTGGTTGCAGATACCTCTTCTGGTGACGATACCTCTTCTGACAGATACCTCTTTGGTGACAGATACCTCTTCTGGTGACAATACCTCTTCTGGTGACGGATACCTCTTCTGGTGACGGATACCTCTTCTTCTGGTGACCGATACCTCTTCTGGTGATGGATACCTCTTCTGGTTGCAGATACTTCTTCTGACAGATACTCTTCTGACAGATACCTCTTCTGACAGATACCTCTCTGGTGACAGATACCTCTTCTGGTGACGGATACCTCTTCTGACAGATACTCTTCTGGCAGATACCTCTTCTGGTGACAGATACCGCTTCTGGTGACAGATACTGCTATTTCTGAGATACATCTTCCTCTGATAGATAACATCTTCTGACAGCTACCTCTTCTGGTGACAGATACCTCTTCTTCTGACAGATACCTCTTCTGACAGATACCTCTTCTGGTGACAGATACCTCTGCTGGTGACCGATACCTCTTCTGACAGATACCTCTTCTGGTGACAGATACCTCTTCTGTGACGGATACCTCTTCTGGCAGATACTCTTCTGGTGACAGATACCGCTTCTGGTGACAGATACTGCTATTTCTGAGATACATCTTCCTCTGATAGGTACATCTTCTGACAGATACCTCCTCTTCTGACAGATACCTCCTCTTCTGACAGATACCTCCTCTTCTGACAGATACCTCTTCTGACAGATACCTCTTCTGACAGATACTCTTCTGGTGACAGATACCTCTCCTCTGACAAATAGTCTGCGAAAGAATTATTCTATATAAATAACACCCAATTGTATGGGTAAACCCATATGGGTTTGAACGTCTATGAATATGTGGGTGAAAATATCATTAAATACCAGATGAAATTGATGATTCATTGTTTCTCATTCAGCATGGTCTTGGTTTTTTTCATGTATAGCATCTTTTACTCATGTTTGGAGTTTGAATTACTACTATGGGAAGTTTATGAAAATCAATCAGTATGTGTTAGAGCACAAAGTGTCACAATACCTAAAAAAGCGCTCTGGCAAAAATTATTTGCACTGCATGGGTTTTTAATTCCGAAGAGTTCTTAAAAGGGAGAGAGTTTTAAATAACACAAGAAAAACTATATTTAGAAAAAGGGGTGATACCAATGAGAAGCTGAAGATAAATAAAGCGAAAAGTCAGCCCCCGCGGGGGGGAAGGAGGAAAGAGGAGGAAAGGGAACTTAGTCTGGCGAAACCGAAAGAATTAAGTGAGGGAGAGGAAGGATAAAACGAGTAAAGCACAAGGGGCGGGAGATCCACCCCCGGTCCCCCGTTCTTTGTGTGGGTTCCATTCTTCTGTACAGATACCTCTTCTTCTGACAGATGCCTCTGACAAATAGTCTGCGAAAGAATTATTCTATATAAATAACACCCAATTGTATGGGTAAACCCATATGGGTTTGAACGTCTATGAATATGTGGGTGAAAAAACATTAAATACCAGATGAAATTGATGATTCATTGTTTCTCATTCAGCATGGTCTTGGTTTTTTTCATGTATAGCATCTTTTACTCATGTTTGGAGTTTGAATTACTACTATGGGAAGTTTATGAAAATCAATCATATGTGTTAGAGCACAAAGTGTCACAATACCTAAAAAAGCGCTCTGGCAAAAATTATTTGCACTGCATGGGTTTTTAATTCCGAAGAGTTCTTTCACAAAATACACCGTATGTTTGTCAATTCTTCTGACAGATACCTCTTCTGACAGATTCCTCTTATTCTGACATATACCTCTTCTTCTGACAGATGCCTCTGACAAATAGTCTGTGGAAGAATTATTCTATATAAACAACACCCAATTTTGAATTGTCCCAATTTTACAGTGACCCACATGGGTTTGTGAGTCTATGAATCTGTGGGTGGAAATATCATGAAATACCAGATGAAGTTGATTATTTCCTTGTTCCTCATTCAGCATAGTCTTGGTTATATTTCATTTATAGCATATTTTGCTCTTTCGAGCGGGTCTCAATGTTTGGACTTGAATTACTACTAAGGGATGTTTAGGAAAATCAGTGTATGTATTATTCTTAGAGCACAAAGTGTCACGTCTTAAAAAAGTGCTCTGGCAAAGTAATTTTGCACTGCATGGGTTTGTAATTATAATTCCGAAGAGTTCTTTCACAAAATACACCGTATGTTTCCCCTTATTCTGACAGATACGGTGTAACTTTCTGACAGATAACTCTTCTGACGGATACCTTTTCTTTTGACATACCTCTTTTGACAGATACCGCCACCACCTCTTTTGACAGATAGGCCTACCTCTTTTTTGACAGGTACCTCTTCTGACAGGTACCGCTTCTAACAGATATCTATTTTGGAGATACCTCTTCTGCAGATACCTCTTCTGACATATACCTCTTCTTCTGACATAACCTCTTCTTCTGACCGATACCTCTCTGACAAATAGTTTGTGGAAGAATGATTCTATATCCCTTATGGACGTCTCTTGAGGAAAAACCTGATCATCGCAAAAAAAGGAGGCAGCGTTATTTGTGGTGCTAGATCTAGGACACTCCCCCCCCTAAAACAAGGCAGAGGTCCGCTCCGTGATTTTTTGAAGTGGCAAAATGGCATTTAAGGGATATAAACAACACCCAATTTTGAATTGTCCCAATTTATATTGGGTTTATGCGCCAATTGTTTCTTTGAAGGAAGTAAGCAATTGCAGCAATATATGTGTTAAAATCTTGGAATGTTTGAGTTGTGGTTAAAAACATGAAAGCTGGAATATCACTTTAATATCAAAAGATATTTGAATGCAGCGTTTGATTTCCTCGATTGAATTTCTTGCAAAACTCAAATAATTTTCCAGAAAAAAAGAGAGGAACATAAAGTTTCTTGGAAGAACGAGCAAACCGCAGGAAAAAAGTCCAAGATGTGCGTCTTATATTAAGTTTTTTTCAACCCTTGTCTACTTGGAGAATTAGTTAATGAATCGTAGGCCCTAAATATAAAATATATCGTTCTGATGCAAGCTGCTGGGAAATGATTGACACCTCTCAGACTTATAACCTACAGATTAAAATATTCGCTTGGTAAGGGGCGCGTGTTATAATCATATGGGTTGCATGGTGTCGATCACCCGCCAAACCGCGTTTTCTTTGCAAGATTTGGTGCGCTGGTCAACTCCAGGGAAAGATTTAAAAAAACACCCTTGTCTACCTGGAGAACTAAGTAGCCGAATTTAAAAAAAAATGCGTCTTATTGTTCACCGTTAGGACAGAAGCTCTGCTCAGCTCAGGCGACTAGACCCTCGATGGTCCTTTTGCATATTTTTGTATTTATTAGGTTCTCCCGAGCTACATTTGGCTTCATCGATTTTGCATCCGTGCTTTTTATCGCTTCAAACTGATTTCTATTAGCGATGACTATTTTTTACATGATTTGTTTTCATTACCTTTTAAAAAGTACGTTTTATATTTATAGCGTGTTTCATAATGGTAGAAATTTATATAAATTTATATCAACATCAATTATTGGCTAAGTTGTGCAGCCGTGAACTATCCATATGACAGTAGTAGTCCTAGAGTTCTTTGCTATGTTTGCGGAAAAGAAATTTAAGGTTTAACTTTAGTAGGTACAATTTTATGTCACTTTTGGTGTAATTAATAAAATAAGGTGGCTAACACTCAACTTGACATGGTAGCTCAGGCACTCTCTCTGGGAACCCGGGGGCACTTGCATATGGAATGGGTGTAAAGGTCCGTTCATGCTTTACCGCATCTCAGTGCGTTGCGATGCCGATTTATCGATCGCTTCCATACCGCAATACCGTAATGCGCGCAAACCAAGTTTGCAATAATTAACTTCATTTGCGGTAGCAAATGCGTATTATGCGAAGAGAACTGCAATTTTGGCACCGCAACTCACCTCAACGCAGATGCGGTAAAGTATGAACGGACCTTTAAGCCTGGTGCGTCCCAACCCTGGGGAATTCGGTGACAGAGGGTGCAAAAAATGGGGTCTTTGCATGGGTGAGAGACAGCCAAAAATCCCCCAAATTTGGGGGTTTGGGGTGACAAATTTGAAAAATTTTCCAAAAAAGGGATCTTTGGGTGATTTGTTTTTCAAATTTTTCTAACGCATCTAGGTCTGTGGGTGACAATTTTCAAATTGTACCCCAAAATAGGGGTCTGGGTAACGTGGTAAAATTTTCAAAAAATATGGGAGTGCCCCTCCCCGGAATTCCCCTAAAAACAGTCGGACTACATTGTGAAAATGATGAAATCGATTATAACCAACAAGGGCAGGGATTCCATTTTTATCGTATTTCAGAGATAATTAATAACCCTATATAAATTGAGATTTGTCGCAATGTTATAATTTTGATGTAGCGAGAATAGTGTATTACTATTATATTCAGGGGGAATTTTATAGGCTGGTAGTTTCACGCAGCCACGTGAAACCACAGATGTGTACAGTGTTCAGTGTTATATTTACTGCATTGAATAGCAAGAACTGCAAGGGGTGTGTATAATGAGCAGCGACTCTTAATGCTTGCATCGATGCACTAAGTAAGACCCTACTCCGAGATTCGCACACACGACCAAGTGGAAATACCACACCTTTGATCATCGTCACCGTTTAGGAATTCATAACTAGAACGTATGCCAAGAATAACACGACAGGAGAAGGAGGAAAATCACGTCTCGTTATAGCAGGTGTCTAAAAAACCCCTCAAGACGCCCTCTATTTCACGAAGAGAAAATTGTAAACCATGCAAATTAATACACATATGAAAAGGGTTTATTGAAGGTTTATTTCCATTTGGTCTAATCCCATTTTGTCTAAGAGCCATTTGGTCTAACTTCAATTGGTCTAAACCCATATTGTCTAATTCCAATTTGTCTAATAACCATTAAGTCTAACATCCAATTTAACAACAACCAAAATGTCTAATAGCCATTTGGTCTAATGCCCATCTAATCTAATGCCCATTTCGTCTACTACAATTTGGTCTAATAACCACAAACACAATTTGGTCTAATTCCCATTTGGTCTAATATCCAAGTGGGATTAGACCAAATGGCAAGTCACCATTTCGTTAGGTTTCCGACAGAGAAAAAAAAAATCTTTCCAAAGGAAACATACTGACCGAGTTATGGCCGATTGAAAATTTGTACCAATTTTTCATTTCATCCACGGATTGTTAATAATTTAGTTGTCTTTAGACAATACACACTCTCCAAGCACATTATTTTTGGATTAAGTGTTTCTTTTGTTCTTGCGGCAAAGGTCAGTTCTGATATTGAAAAGGTTAGTTTCAATTATCACAAATTCCAAGATCATACCTCATTCTTCTTTACTGCGCTGCTCTGCCCTCCACTTGGGTGCCTCTAAGACGACTTGCGATATCTTTTTCATTTCAATAATCGACTCGCGAACCATTCTTGTCCGTGGATGCTTTTATCCATGGAATCATGTTTTCGACTGTATTGGTTTTTTTTTCTAGGGCAATTTATTTTTTGCTTTGCTCTATTGATCTTCGAGCTTATTATTACACCCAAGGACCACCAGCAAACTTGCCCGAACTTCGCAACATATTTAATAATCGCTGCCTTTTGCAGCACCCGATGACAAGAATGGTTTCGCCAAGTCGATTATTGGAAATGGAAAAAAGAGCGCAAGCTCGCCTGCTCGTCTAGAGCAGCCAAGTGGGGTAGACGTTTCAATAGAAGTCCCATTGATGAAAGGAGGTATTAACCAATTGATTCCGTCATGCGCTGTAGGAAGTTGTGCAGTAGTCGCTTGACGGATATGAATGGAAATTACCTCATTAGCATCAATGGGACTTCTATATGAACGTCTACCCACAAGTGGTGGGTAGCGCAGGAGCGCAGTAAAAAGAATGAGGTGGTTAAGGTAAGATCTTGGAATTTCTAATAATTGAAACTAACGCTTTTCAATATCAAAAACCGGACCTTTGTCGCAAGAACAAAAATAAACCGTAAACAAAAGAATGTGTTGGAGAATGTGTATGATCTAAGACAACTAAAACAGTAACAATCGGTGGATAAAATGAAAATATGTACCAAATTTTAAACGGCCATTAACTCGGCAGTATGTGGCCTTCTGGAAAGATTTTTGTGTGTGTGGGTGTGTGTGTGTATGTCGGAACCTAACGAAATAATTTTCATATGTGTATTAATTTGTATTATGTTTCATTTCTCTTCGTGAACTAGGGCGTTTTGAGGGTTCTCTTTTTTCATGGGGGCCGGCCAAGAATAGCGTCGTTTGGGCCGTTCTCAATAGGTTTAGCACGTATCACTAAAACTTGGACAAATATCTAAGTCGAAAATATGGTTAATAGCAATATTTTTCCACTCAAAATCCGTGGAGTTGAAGAATAAACTCCAGTGTAAGTATTTTTTTGCATGAAAACGGTACAAACGGGATCCATTTTTTTTGAACGAGGCTTGTTTGACTTCATGTTCAATCGCAGGGTCAACGATATTTATAGCTGCGGACCATGTACCAGCACGGTACCAGGGAGCCTATTGCACCAACGTGGAATGATTCGTTGACCTGCAGTAGCAATCCTATCATGTCCGGTCTTTAAAAACGATTCTGATGATAGTTTGCAGCACAATTATGCACACCGATAAAGCAGAGTATACTCCAATTTCGCTTCATCGCGCGATGCCGCGATGGCAATTTACTCGCAATGTCGCGTGCGGTGATTAAAAGTCATTATACTCCGAGCGATAAATGTCTCATCTCGAGGAAATCGTTGCGTATTATTATTGACAACTAATTTTGCATTGACAATTTTGATAACAATTTAGGGATTATCTACATACCGTTCTGTTTTTTGGCGATATAGCGTTGAATTTCCCGAATGAGATCTAGCACTAGAATAGACGAGCGACATTGATTACGATACTAGGTCAAAGTTATATTAAAATTTAGCCAGGCATGTTGATCAATAATGTTGGACTGATGTTGCCATGTAAATTTTGAATTCTTTTACATGTTCTGGACTATTTTGTATGTTTTACTTTCTTTTATTTCGCACATATTCCGGATTTACCTGGATTGTATCATTAATAATTTGTTACATGCCCAGTGATGATACCTACCTACATTTGTACACCCGTTGTACACGGGGTTGGCTATAAATGGACAAATGTAGGATGCGGAGCTCAGAATAGAATATTTCGTACTAACCGCAAAAAATTCTTTACGATATCGTAAACATAATAATGCCTGATGTGATCATACTACTAGGGAATTGTTCGCCACTGCATCCATAGCTTTAAATAATTGGCCAACTTTAATGTGTTTTCAGTGAGTATTGTTGTTGATAGCGGGCTGATAGGGCGATTTTTAAGAGCAGGTTCAGATTGGTTTCATAGGTCATCGCGCGACCTGGCTCCTAGAACACCCAATCAGAGAATTTTCGCGGCTGCGATATCGCGGAGCGTTGCAATATTAACTCTCCGCGAGCCTCAAAATCCATCGCGGGATAGAAATTCTTTTCGCCGATGGCATAAAAAATCGGGGCAAGTTTCCTTCCCAGCCGCGATATCGCGGATGCGACGTGGAGTATACAGCGACCTTAAAGCAAGGCAATTAGACTCGGTCCGCGGCTCCGTACGGGAATTCACACTCGCCACTCACTGATCTATTATAAAACGCGCACAGTGACTTCAAATTCCGGTCACTTTTAAGGGCTCGTCCAATGACTCGTCCGGCAGTTTTGCGCTATGTGAAGAAGCTTGGCGCAACCGCCTGCTTTTTTTTTGAGACACTGGTATAAGGAGACGTGCTTTCCCTCCTGTCGTGTTATTCTTGGCATTCGTTCTAGTTATGAATTCCTAAACGGTTTGGTGTCGCAATGTATGGAAAGACATAGAATGGGAATCCCCCTGATCCAAAGGTGAACAAAAGGTAGTATGCACATCAGCGTTTTATGGCGATCAAAGGTTATCCATTTTATTGTACTCCCTGATTACACCATCAAGGGGCCATTTTCTCGTGCAAAAGCGGAAGAGTTCAGATTTACAAGAATGACTGTCATTGGGACTTCTCGGGTAGTCAAAATCCATTTTTCATGGCCTTTATATAGTGCAATGACCAAAAAATTAAGCAAGATTCACCAAGGTTGGAGCAGCGCACACACTTTTGTTCTTTAAGGTATGTGTACCTAATAGTACATTTATAATGTTCAAAAGTATAAGTTCAGGAACGGGAAACAAAAGCTGGTGTGGTAGTAATATGTACACACGTGCGTGTTAATGAGTTTTCATTGGTATGAACAAACAGGAAGTTAACTTTTAAATCCGGTTTTGTTTTTGTTAAATATACTGATCACTTTATTATTTAGATTATATAAACTGAGAGGAATGTGAATCGGTATTATTGATTAATATTAGTCTTTCAAATGATAATGAAAAATTCATGTTGTAGTTGAGAATCGTAATTATATGGCAGCTGTTTAACCCTAGCAAGTCGTTTATTTTGAAAAAAAAAACATGGACACCACAACTCACCTCGGACAACTGATAAGATTAAAGACATAAAGAGAACTATACCAAAATAAGAGATATCTACAAAGCGGGAACTTTCATTAAAGTTAACACTCTTTCCCAATTTCCATATCGGACTAAAATTTTAAGAACACAGGCCTAATTCCAAATCCCGATATGAGAAATGTCGTAAAAACGCGGATAAAAATATTGAAATAGGCATGAAAAACACAAAACCAAATGGGGGAAAATTGAATTTAAAAAAATGAACAATATTCCCCAACATCTTAGCAATCAGAAAAATATTACATATGGTGCTATCGCCGAAATATCTTCACTTTTTCAAATCATATCGAGAGACAAATTAATAATGATGACGGCGAATTCGGGTCACGCCAACCTGAGACGAGTATACTCGTCTCAGCGCCAACGAACTACCAATATAATGAAGACGTGTGTGTCATGTGGAACATACAGAATGTGTGTGTTTCGGTGATATGGTTTCTAACTTCGGGAATATTGCATTTACGATTAATTCTTAAAGACACCTAGTTTTACTTTAAATATTCAAACTTCCAGCCGCATCAAATATCGTAATGCCGTTCGGAGGAGATCAACATAAAAAATATAACAATGCAAATTCCAAAAGATGTGGATCACATCGTCATGTGAGTACAGCAAAGTCGTATCTACATTTTGAAATGTTTATAGGAGAAGCATTTTTATGGGTCATTCAGTTGTGAGTTTTAGAATGAAGATTAGTATTAAACAAGATAAATGTATTTTTCTAAATATATGACTATCTTATTTCCCACTCAAGTCGACTAATTAAGAAGTGATTAGATAATTAAAGTGGCATAACTGCACACATGATTTTTTCCGTTGAGTGCAACTAAGTCGTAACTACGAGTTACTCAAACAAGTAGCCTCAACAAGCAGTAAATAAAACAAACTGAAAATTCAGAATTGCATGCCCTTGTTCTTAAATATAGTAAATGAAAATGAATAAAACAATCCTCTGATTTTGTAAAGAAGCGAGGAAAAAAGTTTGTATTGCATTTTTTTTTATATTTCAAATACAGACCTTACTGAACACCCCCACAGACACATCAGCAATCGCTCAATGAGCATACAGCTAGGAAATGACTTTGAGCTAGGGGCTTTCAATATCCGGAACACCCAACTAAATGTACTGTTCCTCATTTGGCTACAGACGTAGACATGGAAAGGGAAGGGAAGTCCCGAAAATTGTTACTTTCCCAGAAATGAGGGGCGGGACACGAGGTTATGGGTGGCGTTCTTATCAAACGGATGTACATGTGAGAATAGTCACTTTCCGCATAAATGGCGTATTAATATTTCGTCTACAAACCAGTAGTAAAGTGGAAACCTTCATTTCATTCATACTATAGTATATAGTAGAGCAGGAGCAGAATATCATAGGACCCTTCGTTAAGGAGTTCGTACCCGCCTTAAGTTTGACACATTTGGTAGTTAGTAAGTATTGACCCCTTATATCAATGCAAGGTAGTTATAGTACTCAAATTGTGGTATCACTTTTTCAATAGGGGCCAATTTAAGGTTATACAGGGGTCACACTTTTAAACTATTCCAAACATGTTGAAAATTTGCCTTATTGTCCGTCTAGTCATAAGGACTCCAAAAATGTAGTTTATACCACTTACGACCATTGGTTTTGGGGTCATTAGGGTAGAAAGGACTATTTTGGTAAAAAGGTCAACATTGTAAGTTGCTCTGTTTCTATTTTAAATACTTGCAAACTATTGTATGAGGAAAGAGAACGCCTAAAAAGTATAGTTTGGTAAAATGTTTACTTATTTTGTCACAACATAACCGTGCATTGCATGTTGATACAAACTATTCCTTACTTTGGCACATTAAGCTAGATTATTTTTTACCAAAATTGGAGCAATTTCTGATTTTGAACCTGTACAAATGTAAATTGACCTGTTTTGCCATTTTAGCCATTTCACCCATTCATGCAAGCACATTTTTTATGCAATCAAATCCATGTACCTAAAAAATCAGAAGTTTGATTATTCTGTAATTTGCACTAAAAATCGAAAGCTGGCTTCTGTATTTTTGCAGTTAATTTTACTTGCAATTTCACAAAGGAATATGTCATTGCTACCATTCACTAGGGCAATGACATCACAATGCATTATTAATTTGAGCAGACTGAGTGGGACAAGAGGATGAATGGAAATCACTGAACCAGTTAGATCAATTGTAAAAAGTTATATAATTCTGACCAAGCTTTATTTGTTGGTGCAAATATATTAGCATAGGTTAATTCAATTCTTGATCAAATATCTGATTTTGGTGGAAAATCTAAACTTTTAATGATTTTTAGGGATGTGGATATGATTGCATAAAGCATGTGCTTGCATATGGCCTCAGTAAACTTATTTTGCGAGACCTCCACTTTTAGACAGTCAAAAACTCGTTTACAACCTTTTCTTTGAATACGTTGATTGGATCCTTTGTCATTTTGAAAGGCAAAAAAGTTGAGGAAAAAAAATTAACTGGAAATTATTTTCTATTAGTAATAAAGAAACCTTATATATTTATAGGTTCCCCTAAAAGCCACAGAGGAAACTAAACTTGCAACTCACCCGGTTTAATTAACATTTAGCAACGTGCTTTATTGTTAAATAATTATTGGAAACCGGCGAATATTGAACTTCAATTACAGCGATATTAAGAGATCACTCGGATATAATCTGGGGATATTGCGGTTTTTTATTCCGGCTGATATGAAAGTAGACTATTAAGATATTAATGAGTTCCTTGATTTGGCAAAATTCTTTGTCAAATGATAATCCTAGGTAATACCAGGAGAAACATGCAAGCGAATGAAGATTGATTGATCACTTTGTAGAGGTCAATGTATTGTTGGTTCTTAAGCCTGGTCTCTTCAATATTTTAACTTTAAAAAGTTTTCATGAAGAAAATTTGTTTACCGGGAGACTATAGGCCTATAGTTAAGTTCAAATATTGTGAATGGGTCTACGAGCGTTGTGATGGCGCTGGAGGACGTCCATATTAATCATAGGGCATAATGCTGGTGATTTTGATGATGTGTTATAAATGGTGGTTGTGATGATGAGAGGAGAGTATGAATGTAGCCCAAGAACTAGGGCTCGCGTATATACTCGGGTTAAAGTACGAACTGAGCTGCAAAGTAGTATTGAGCCTCGATATTCGGGAGTACTATATGCATGTTGAGAGGTTGCAGTGATTTTGGTAATGATGTGGTGACGGTATTGTCAAGTGATGATACTGATGTGATGATGTTGATCATGTGATGATGGGGTGATCATGTGATGATGGGGTGATCATATGATGATGGGGTGATCATGTGATGATGGGGTGTGATGATGATTGTTTATCATATGATGATAACGATGTGATGAGGAGGTGAAACAGGAATCGGTTTTGGCACAGAAAATGAAGAGAAATTAATGATTAGACTCATTAAGATAACTGCACGCACGTGAAATCTTAATGAGACCGGATAATGGACCGATTAACCGTAATTTTTCTCCCTCATACGGAAGCAAATGACCAAAAATATCCGATATATAAAAAAGGCTAACGTGCGTTAATCATGGCCCCGGTCGAACACGTTTGGAGACCGTTGTTGTCCGTAACATCATCAGGAAATATTTCCTGGGCTTAAATTTCACGGTGGTGATGAGAAAATTAAAAACGTATACCAAAACCACCCACCACAACCACACTAAAATAATTAGCGTCAATTGTGTACAAGTTAGTCCTATAATACATCAATTTGACTGACTTTAGTCAAAATGTCTTATAGGACTAATTTTTACAAACTTGACTACTTCATTTTTACAGTGCACCACTACCAGTAGTCATTGTTTTCATTAAGTAATCCATAACTTATTTTCATGAAGTTTATGTCCCCTTAAAAAAAAATCAAGATCAGGCCCAATTACATGCCAACAAATAATCAGGTGTGGGTTTTAGGCGTTTAGAGGCAGGATAACGAGACAACGAAACCAAAGCAATCCAATCCCCGGCCAGCGATCGTTTTAGGCATTGTCAAAGGTGTGCGTTTGTTATTTTCCAGGAATTCAAGTATTCAGCTATCCAGGGTACCTTTACAACCAAGTCCCTATGTCACAATGACTAACTTGATGTGTTGAAAGTTCGATGTCCATCAGAGCACAGAGTTGGCCACTTCTGGAAAGAGGAAAATTTAACAAGGTAAATGGAATCTGAATTCTTGCCCAAAGCGCAAATCAAGCACATAACTGGCCCCGCAATTTAAACATCCTTTTCATCACGTCATTTCATGTCTTTGAACATCTTACAGGGTATGGCAATTTGTAACCATATTTAAAAGTTAGCACCATGGGTCCTTCAAGTTGGGTTCCTGTATTGGATTATGTATTGGAATTTGCAACCAACTATCTGATGAACATCATTAATTCTTTAGTAAAACAGTTTTACCAACTTTGGCCCATGCAGATGTGCTCGAAACTTTTTTTTCAGTTGAAAAAACAACAAAAGGTCCTGACACAAGTATCCTTTTCAAGACCATCCAGAATCAACATAAAAGTACATTCATGTTGAATCTAAAGTAGATTCAACCCACCGTGTCACTCTAGTACTTTCTGAAGGTATGGCTTGAATGAGGGGCATGTGCAGTGGGTATAAATTAAAATTCAACGCTAAAATCAATTGAAACAATGGAGTCCGATAGCGGAGAAAAAAATCAATGCCCTGCTTATTGAAAGCATGCAAGTCAACGTAAGCGGCATTTTTAGCTACATTACCTCTCAAAACAATCGTCCTGCTTCCGTGATATTCACTGTAACGGGTGAGTTGAATGTTACTGACTTCTGCATGCCCGTATTTGGTACGAAGGAACTAACGTCTTTACACCTCTCTTTGTAAAATGTTCACATGATAAAAACCAATATCCGTTCATTTTCATGAACAGGAATCGGAACCACATATTTTCGTTTATTCCTCCTCTACCAACAATCGACGCTGTCCAAACTTTAATCTGGTGACACGATGGGTTGAATCAATCTACTATAGTAGTCTGAGGTCAGTAGCTTTGATATGGCTATCCAACTGACATTTTCAGAAAGCACCCAAGCCCACTGACTTTATGTTATACCGGGCCAGGGTTAAGATCGTTGTTTTCCCTCTAATAATTTATGAGGAACTTTCTGGTATAGTTTGTAGGCTTTTAAAGACGTTCGGTGCTAATCGACAATGCTATATTAAATGTTTGCTTGTTTACATTGGTTTTGGTGTTTGGTTGGAATTTCTTCATGGTTTCTGTTTATTTTATTTGCACTTTTGAAGGATTTTTATAAATTCAACCTTTCAAATTATATTAAAAAAAAACATACACTGTAAACTCAATGTAAATGAGTAATATTTAATGAATGATTCTTAAACTTGACTACGTGCTTAAGGTTTATGAATAGCTCATACAGAAGATAATGAAAATAACAAAGCAATTTTTGTTATTATTGCTTCAAATGTCTAGAACCTTAATGGCCAAGGGTTATCAAAAGGGATGGGGTATTTATTTCCTATGGCATGAGCAGCATCGATTATTGAAGTATTCTACCATGTCAGCACCATGACGGATCCCCATGGGCGTTGAATTGGTGCCCTAGAATTATATCGCTCAATTTGTATCCATAGCCGAGTGATCTCCCAGAGTAAAGTTTTTGTAGTTGCTAGGCAGGGAGAAATGGCATGCGAAGAATTTCAGGGGTTCAGTTCATGTGAATCCTCTAGTACTAGAGATTTTGGCGGTTGTTGAATTTCGTGGTTTAGTGACCTGGCCAGGTTTGGATACATAATGGTTTATAGAGTATTGCTCATTGTTAAGGAATGCGAGTGGTTCAAGTTTTTTCTTCCTTCTTGCCCCGTCTTTTCCTCCTTTTTCCTAAGGGTAGTTTCTTGTGGGAACCCTATAGGCTACCAGCGAAGTATCTTGACTATTAATGCCTTGACTAAGAATGCCTTGACTAAGATTGTAACAAAGGATTGATTAACATCAATCTTGTCTGCCACCCAGTTAAACTAGCGAAGGTTTCCCGTTGAAGGATAAGCGTCGAAGTTAGATGCAGAAGTAAAAGCACAAAGCAAGCATAACTGGGTAAAGCTGATCACTATTCTTTGATTGAGTTGGGTACATGGGACGGGACGGAATTCCTGGCTCGTTTCGAAGGGAATGTGTTTTCCAGTAAGTACTTGCCCTCTAGCAAACGCTTTCAAATTCTGAACCCACAAAGTCCTCTATATTTGCTCAGAGTTGTTTTGGAGTCAATCCCACATGCCCAGTTTGGGGAAATTTCACCTCAATAGGTCATGTGATCCCATACACATCCTACTATCTTTACAACATAAAACTGACTTTAACCCTCATTTCAGTCCACAAAGCATAGTAAGGATGTTTAGCATGATTGTGAAATATCTTGTGGTTCTTAAACTTTTTACCCCTAGAGTACTGAACATGTGTTTAGTACAGTACAAGTATAGGACAGTGCAATTGCATCATGGGATTGAATTCAAAACACCCTCTGATATTTGCTCATGGAAGTTTAGTAACATGGGTATGCTAACACTGTATGCTCCCATGTCTGACGCCCTTCTCTTTCATTATTTAGCTTGGTGTATCTATTGTTTCACACCAAATGACCACGTGGGGGGGGGGGGGCGGCTTCGTGATCTTTCAGAGGTCTTTCATTCTCTTCCGGTGAAGGCAAAGAACATCCAATAACGAGAAGAAATGTGACCAAGGAGGCAGATGTTCCGATCTCCATTCACATCAGGCTACAACATCACTAACATGTGAGGTATAAAAAAGAGACAGTAATTAATGTCGTTTGTAGTACCAACGGTGCCAAGGTATGTCGCCAGAATGGTCCGTGATGTGGATGGTGTTGCAAATTGGCTGTCTAGTGCAAAATTTGACGTGTAAAGCTATACCCGGCAATCGATTGCCAAATTCCTGTCAACCTGTAAGGAGGAAAGGGTGGGGGAAAGCATCGTCACCATTCGTGGTATTTGTCAAGCAAAGATAGAAAGAGCATATATGTGCCCTTCTTCCCTCATTTTTGTGAACATGCACCCTTTCTTTTTTTGGTCGTGTTTACGGCGATTATAAACATCAGCATTAACCAATATGCGCAGGTGGTCAGAAATATCCCTTCAACCGAACTAGACCCAAGTTACGGAGTAGGAGGGAGGCTGTGTGTATTATGTTCACACATGTCCGATGCCCAGGCGATATATCCATATCATCATACCGCGGCAGTCGGATTTCCCGGCCATCCACCTTCGTTACATACACCGTGCACCAACATGACCCCGTGTTAATCAGCGTACGACATTTTGTCAGGAAGGTCAAGTCCCCTTTTGTCTATCACATAAACTATTTCTCTGATACTGCCTTCATACCGCGATAAACCTTTAATTAGCCTCGATTTCAATGTGCAAGACATTCAGTATAAGCTTTTGTGGTTATTTTTTCTTGCCAGAGTAAAGGAGAGAAAGGAGAGAGAGGGAGGGCTTGTTCTCTGGTGGAATTGAAACTAATCTTCTTCCTAAAGGAGGTCATCCTCAGCACCCAGTTGACCGCATTTGCTAACTTGGTCGAATATCTGATATTGCGTGTTGTTGTGGTTTTTGACCCTGATTTTGCTTGTCTGATTTTCAATAATTATAATATAAAGTCAATGGACCTAGATGTTGCAAATATGTCACCTTTTAATAGAATATCATCACGGTTTGTGCACCCTGTTCTTCCAGAGGTTAAAATATTGAGCGCAGTTATGTCTTGAGATTCAATAATGCATCGTATTAATATAAACCCAATAAAATTGGTTTGATATGCTTTGTTATTAGAAGCTAACTGTATGTTGTTGCAGCTTTTCGTCCGGTACCCTATGATGAGTGTCCTATGTTTACCTGCTACGTGGCTCGACCATGTTCGCATTACTTTTTTGATCATTGTTGCAAACAATGAACGGCACATGAATTAAAAGGGGAGAGACCGGATTAAGCTCATCATTAAAAATAGGACGGTTTCATGAACTGGAGTCATATGTGGAATCTCACAGTCCATGATAATTATTTTGTATTGTGTTCGCCGCATTGTGTGCTGCTGCATCAATTGGTTTATTATTTTTACTTTTTTTATTTTTTTCAGGTTTTTTCAGTTTTTTACACGAGGACAGCAAGTCATGGGGGCTCACAGTTCTTTTACCCCGGGTGTTAGATCTGGCCCTTTTAAGTGGCCAAGATCCGTGACATGAACTTGTAGTGCTTTATTTGCTTAATTGGAGCTTCTTATCAATAGACTTTGACTTTGACAAAAGGAAACCAGCACCCATCCCCTTGGACTAGGGGTCGGAAGCTGACACTTCCTCTTTATTTTGTGGCCGTTTTGTTTGCAGAAGGCATATATGTTTTGGACATGCAAGATTCATGCATGCAGGATAAGCAATGACACGGTGTTTGAATACATGCTAATATTTGGCTTAATTTTACATTGTAAAATATCTCAATTGTAAAGTTTTAATTATAATTGATAGGGAAATTAATAGCTCTACCGGATACTTAGCACGTGTGAATTAATAATAAATTTATAAGGGAAGCGAATTGTCACGTGAAGGGACCTCTACCATCTGTTTTTATTTAATTTGAATTGTCAATTTTATCGGCCTCAATAGTATTTTATTAAAATCCAATAGTGGCAACAGTTTGTCTGGATAGGCGCCAACATCCTTTTCCTCGTGATGAAAACTCGATGCGTACTGATAAGGATTTTATTGTATTATATAAATGAAATTCAGTAGTATTGGTTGAAACGCCTGTTGATTTCAAGAGGTGGTTGACTGCGTCAAAATGTGCCGCATTAATTGCATCTTGAAGGCACCACCTTTTAATTGTGCTCATAATTGATTATAAGTGTCATTTCTAGGTGGCTTGTAAATAATTCAGAGGCCAGAATGTCAAAATTTGCCTGGTTTGGTCCTGCTAGTTAATTTTATAGCCAAAACGGGCTAAAGAGAATTTTTCGGACCAGGTTACATTATTTTACTTTCTTGATAATAATACTGTATTCTGCAAGGCTGAGATCCTTCATTCTAAAACTGAGATAAAGGACGCTATAATGCCTCGAAGACCCCGACGGGCCTACCTCGGTTGTCTACCGGATTGTTATAGATTCCAGGGCACTAAACGAGGCCACTGTGCGCGATAATTGATGTCACTTCGTTGTCCCTGAACAGGGCTTATGATTATGTTGATATTTAATATAGTTGCACATGGGCTTCAACAAAGTGGTTCTACATTGTTGTTATAAAATAAGGAATTTTGAAAAATTAAAAATCCCCTTTTAGAGAGTTTTGCTCTTTGTGTTCAGTACAGTTACTATTTACCGCTTTTTATTTTCGGTTCTGCGTTTGATGGTCAGCCGTGACCCGGTCATGTTATAAAAATAGGGAAAAAGAGAAAGGGACGTTCAATAGTTCAACCCTTTCATTAGACATTGTTGTGTGGCCTCAGTTGAGTGGTGCCTGTTGTGAATGATACAGAACAAAAGTGCCTTATTAGAATGAGTCACTGCACTCATAAAAATTGTTTCTTGGATTTTGTATTCGGATATAGGTTGCACGTGCCTATATATTACAACTAAGTACCCGGAATGTGTGTGTATATTCATAATGTGAGAAACGGGAGTGGCGTGAAGTTCATACTATTCTCTACTACATCAACCAGCAACGACAGAGGCAGCTAGGCTCTATGGTCATGTGACTGAAGCTAATTCCATTAAAACTGATTTTGCAGGTTTATCATAATGTTTTATTGGATTCAGGCATCTTTGGTTGTCATCAACACGTGCCTAATGACATCACTGCCGATTTATATGCTGGCTATACTGACCACATAGCCACAAAGAGAGATTTTGTTTAATGGTCCACCTTCCATCTATTTTGGCGCCGATAGAGCTGAATTACTTTAGCATCTCGATGCCGCAGGATTAGCATTGACTTTTTTTTTAAAGTCTCTTAATCGGAAAGTTGTCATTGTTATACATACAGGATTTTAATCAGCTTTATGAGCTCATTGAAAGGAAAACGCATTTGAGGAAATATTGCTGTGGAAACTGATATTAAGTAATTGGAAATTGTTTTTTGATACAGAATACTCAATGGAAACTACAAATGACTTCTACCCAGTTGGTATCTAAAGATGCATATTACTTAAACATTTCCGACGTTATGTAAATTAATATGCAGAGTGAGTCTTGATTAATTTCAGAGACGGATGTTGTCAGAATTGGGATATACATAGAGAGCTACCGGGGAATAAGTTAAGTTTGATATTCAGCAAAGTGGTCGGATTCCCTGTACTGATAATTAATTTCTACTTCGTAGAAGTCCTTGGACTGCAGTTCAGTTTAAGTTGAGACCTGATACAGATCAGCCGTGTCAAGCAAGGCGTTTTCAAGAGAGAGGAAAAAAATCACCAACAATGCGCTGCCCCGAACGGACATTAAATGATATACCTGGATGATCTCTTTACGATCGTACGTGTCCTGTTTTAAGGACTTTGTATAGCAGAAGGCATCAGCTGTTTAACGCTGGACTTGCATGGCTGTGTATGTGTGGATCTAGTGCTATGATTGTAGCGTATGCTATTATTTTTCTACACACGTTTGGTTTACCTATATTGATTAGGCAGTGCGAGTGAAATAACAATGCGTCATTTACCAGTAATTTATCAGGAGGTAAGCATGCATACTATTATGTCGATGACGTGATTTTGTCAGATTTTCTCGGATTTCGTGGAATCTCACAATGGTAAAAGTGCCATTTATTACAGGAAATGCAAAAGTTGTGTGTTGTGCTCATTGTGTGTGTGTGTGTGTGTGTGTAATAAGTTGTTTATTCCCGAATGTAAAATTTTAAGTTCCTAGAAAGAGCGTCCTGATAAGACGACCTATAATTTTTCTTCCTCGTATTGGTGATGGGGTTGCTTCAAGGTAAGTAAAATTGGTTGTCATCGCCCAAGAATGCATATAGAGTAGTCAAATGTCTACAAATTTAGAGCTTTATTCAAATTTCAAAACTTTGAATGTTCAGATTTTTTTGACCGGAATTCGACAGCACTGCGGGCCTTTTCGATAAGAGCGTGTATCTTGTAACTTCCCAACTTATGCTTCCTCTTGTCATTTTGTAACTTCTTTCGAATATTTCAGGGAAAGAATTGTTCCGTGGAAAAACCAAGGAACTTTCAAAGTTATTAAAATAAAAATACTTCCCCTTGACAAAGCTTGGTTTGCGACGAAAAAATTTGAGCAAAAGGAAGTAAAGAAAATAACGGCAAAATAAAGTACAATATTGGAAATTAAAAATGCCTTTTTGCTTTTGACTTATTATAGTTATTTTTACACTATATTGGTCTTTTACGTCGTCAGTCTTCGGCAGTGGTAAACAGGATGTATATTTTTGTTTGCTTGCTTTTGCTCCTGTTTTCCTTGTTTTTGTTAACTTGAGACCTTTCGTTAATGATGTTCACTTCCAAGAACTTAAGTAAATTGCTCTTTGTAGCAAGGCAAATTAAGCCATGAACTAATCATTTGTCGCACATAGCAACCGCGATTCTAAAATAAATTAATAAATACTCCTTTGCCGAAAACAAATAACACTAATACCACAAATTAGCAGGCTGTGCTAACGTCATGGTATTTGTGTGGTATTTGGGGGTACAGCACCCGGGGGGGGGGGGGTTCTCAACTCAAATGACCATACAGGGACGTGCCACAGACATCGGTCCCATTTTCAGCCTTCTGGTATATCAATGACCCCTTTTTCATGCCAAACATTCAAATTTTTGAAATTTTGTTGGTAAAATTAAAGCCGCAATTTTTTTCTCAATCAGGAAATCAAAATTTTCTAACAATGTTGAAAATTGTCAATTTCCTTTCCTCAATCTGAAGCCAAAATTGTCCAAAGTTTGCTTAAAATGTCCAACTTTTGCGGTGAAACGGGCAATTTGGGTTAATTTGGCCTAAATTTGCACTTGGTTAAGCTAGGGGTCCGCTCCAACCCTTTTTTGTCAAAAAATGGTAGATCTTGGGTGCCTACTTTCCAAAGAGTCGTGAAGGGCAACGTCCCACGCACCAAGTTAGAACCCCCCCCCCCCCCGTGGTCAGCATCACACTTCCCAAATATTTGCATACCCACCAATCATGACCTTGAAATTCCCCTGTATCATATTGGCAGATTAAAAGCATTCTCAGCTTAGATTTTACTTGGTATATCTCTTGCTCATCACTGCTCAAGCAGTGCTCATTGAACATGTTTAAAACATTCCAACTAATCCAGAGATTCATAACCGCCAAATTCTTTATCAGATGTAAACTAAGTTTTGGTCCTGTGGTGGTGGTGAATGGTCATGGTGGCAGCACAAATATTGCTACTCAAAAACACATATTGGTGTTTTCGTTTCCTCTACTGATTCAAAGTGCGTTTTGTCTGTATACAATGTTAAGGAACGAACGAGGACTACCAAAAATGTGGGTTTTTATTATTTTTTTTGGCTCTCCGAGCCGCTACATAATATTTTCCTCTTTCTTCGGGTTTCACATCATTTCCTTGATCCTCGCGTGCATTGATTGAGTTTCGCTTCTTCGTAGGTTCTGATAGAATCATGTATATAGGTCCACCCCTTCTAAATATACAAGAGCACCAATGGGTTCTGTAGCTCAGCAGGTTATTTAATTATGGGCACACCACCCTGTGGGCCCAACATTTTCTATTGGTAAGATATTAATCTTGAAAGGTCCCCCACACGAGCACAAGTAAGAACATTAAGGAGTAGCACCCCAGTTTTACATTTATAGTATTCTTATTGTCCCTCTCTTTAATTAATTTGACAACATCCAGGGGTCACAAATTTTCCATTGTGGAGACCTTAATCGGTAAAAGTCCCCCACAATGAGCATAAGTAGTGCCGTTTAGGAGTAGCACCCCCGGTTTTACATTTAGAGTATTCTTTATTTCTCCCCTGATTTTCCATTGTGGAGATATTAATCTTGAAAGTCCCCCACCTGAGCTACGTACAAGACGTTTAGGAGTAGCACCCCGTTTTACATTTATAGTTTTTTTATTTCCCTCTCTTTTATATTTTTCGACATCACCCCCCGGGGGGTCAACAACCATTTTTGATTGTGGCGATATTAATGGTGAAAAGTCCACACATGAGCATAAGTAATGAGACGTTTTATGATTATTAGCAACTATTCCTGGTTTTGGGCATTTCTGTCTACAAATATAGACTGCTCATGAGGAGATGGTGAGAAAATAGTTTCCCCCAGATGATCTTGAGAAGACGCACGATCCTACTATTTAGTAGTAGGCCCGCAGTCACAAGATCACCAAGGAATGCCCCCTTTAAATGGCGCACTGACCTTTCAACCAAATCTGTTAACACCCTATATGGCCCTTGGTCAGTGTTCTTTTGAGCACATTATAGCAATTGATTTGTGCACAAGAGGGAATTTATAGATTTTCAAAGAATGCCCCTTTATTGGCCCATGGGACCTTGACCCAAATTGTGAAAACAACCGATATGGATCTTGGGTCAGCGGTTCTTCTAACCAAGTCTAGTGATTATAAAAAATTGATTGTGGCACAAGAAGAATTTATAGATTTTCAAAGAATGACCCTTAATTGGTCCACATGACCTTTGACCCAAATCTGTGAACACCCCCCATATGGACCTTGGGTCTAGTCAAGTCTAGCCAAGTCTAGTGATTATAACAATTGAGTTGGACCAAGAAGGAATTTATTTAAATTTGTAAGATTTCAAAGATGCCCCTTTAATCGGATCGTGGACGTGACCTTTGACCCAAATCTTGAAACACCCCACATGGGCCTTGGTTCAGCAGTTTTCTGCCAAGTCTAGTCTGATTATAGCAATTGATTGTGGCACAGAAGGAAAAATTATAGATTTTCAAAGAATGGCCCCTTAATCGGCCCAAGTGACCTTTGCCCCAAATCTGAACACCAAACGTGGGCCTTGGTTCAGCAGTTCATCTGACCAAGTCATACGTGATGATAGCAATTGATTGGGGCCACAAGACAGGAATTAGAGATTTTCACAAGAATGCCCCTTTAATCGGCCACGTGACCTTTGACCCAAAATCTGTGGAAACCCCCCCACATGGGCCTGGGTCAATGATTATTCCGACCGATTTTCGCTGCTTCGGCCCAGAGCGTGAGCAACAAGAGCAATATGCAAGTGTGACAGCCAGATAGAGTGATAGATAGATAGATAGATAGATAGATAGATAGATAGATAGATAAGTAGATAGATAGCTAGATAGATAGAGAGATAGATAGATAGATAGATAGCTGATAGACTAAGATTGAACACATTGCATTAATCAATAGCTCGCATACAGAAAGTGTACTGTGTATTTTGAATTGAAAGATGAATCTATTGTGGTCTAAAAATGGATTTTAGGTCAAGTAGATAGGCAAATGAGTGTATATGAGCAATTAATGTCAATTTAGTAATTGCGTGTTTTTTTGGATATTTGTGTTAGTTCTTTTATACTTAATTTAAAGGGGATCACCCTTTGTCAGTCAATTGTTTTGCTTTGATGTGCTCCTGCCATCTTAATATGTTTTTAATATAAGTTGTTTATTTTAGTTGATGTTTTTTATTTTATCTGGATGGAAATGAATATGACTATTCCTCCTGATGCTTTATTTGTCCGATTACACTTATATGTCACGAGACACCTTGCTCTGCAAAACACAAACATTAGCCTCCTTTCTTGTCAGCTTCAAATATCTACTAAATACGGAATTTCTTCAATTTTGAGATTGTTAAGGTAGAATTAGGAATGACATAAATATCACTGAGGAGCCATTCCAACTTTAAGTTGATTGTTTTTCAAACTACGACATAGACTGTAGTGCAGGTCTTGGGGTTGAGAATCTACAAACTTTCACCTTCATTCAAAATTAGATTGTAGGCTATAGCACATGCACCATTGGGCCTCTTGTTTTTTTTTAAAATTTGAATATATCAGTATATATTCAGTCACTTTTGTGCTGAAGGCCCCATATGTAATAGCCTTGCCATTTGTCAGTAGTGGTGTTATTAATTGTTATACGCTTCCAATCGAACACCTTGCATCTATGCAATGAGGCAGTTGTTGCCCTAAACCTGGAATACACATGACAGACACAATGCTATAAGCATTGCGAATCACACGGGACTGATTTTTGATCTATCTATATCGGTTCAGGGAAGATCCCATCAAGTGTTAACTTTCTTCTTGTCCGGGACTTCACTCCATTGTTTATGTCAACGTGCATGTAATTATCTACGGTATACTCTCCGCTGTTCCTTCTGAAGCTAAGCAGTTTACATAACGGAATGGAGACTACGAGGTTTGTTGATTGTTTTAATCAATCAGTCTCTTGGATTCCATCGTTATTCCGACAATGTATAGGAGGATTCGGTCATTAGGCCCATTGTGGAGAGTGTTTTATGAAGTCCGAATACATTAGAATTCGAATATGTCGATGTAGTTTCGTCATATTAATGTTTTAAATCATCTAAGTGACCTGGCAAGTACATGAAATCTGGTATAAATTAATGGTCATGAAAGTTGAGTTAACTTGAGTTAACTTTGTGAAGAGTACATTATGCCTGCACCCCCGTATCGTCCGGAGATCGACTCATTGAATGACTTGGGTGTGAAAATGTTTCGGTTTAAACAAATCCTTGTAGGCCTTGATGGAGTGGGTTTTTTTAAGTTGCATGGAGTTGTTGATTTTAATAGCTACATGTGCGCTTAATTATTTTATGTTACAAAATGCACCCGCAATGATTTCGTTAAATTTGGTTTTTCAACGATTGAGGAGACTGTAGCAATATGCAATCAACGACTGCAACTATTTCCCCTAAGTAGATTTTTAATATTCCTGATTGATTTATTACAAGCGAAATAGAAGAGCTAACTTTCAAACACAAAAGAGCTAATTCAGGCTTTGTTGCTTTTAAGCTTAGTCCTTGATTTCTTTGGGGGTTGGGTTTTGTACTTGCGAATGTCTATTGCGTGCAATTGCGCAACGCTCGGTTTCACCGCAATCAGCACGTGACGGCCAAAAAGCTATATACTACCCTGGTAATGACCGTGACAGATGGACGATAAACGGAAGGACATGGAAGAGAGAATTAGGGTGGTCCTTAATTGACAATATTTTTTAATCTACAATTTACTCGATGTAGCATATAATGTACTGTTTTGGGGGAAAGGGACGTTCTTTTTGATTTTGTTTTTTATTTTTTAACGCATTTAGTTATTTTTGGTATATATTCCATTGATTTCATCAAACCCAAATTATTTTTAAAGATAGAGAAGTTATATAGGGATTGTCCTTATTGACTATTTTGTATTCTAAATTTCATAATATCTAGATGTTAGCATATTGTGACCTTTTGAAGGTATCGTTCGCTTTTTGTTTTAATTTCTTTTTAACGAGCAGTTAATTCTTTTGGTAATATTTTTCATTGGATCTTGACCCAAGTATGTATCAAGGGTATTTTATGATTTGTTATCTTTTCTTCATTATTTTTAGTTAAACGTCGTTTTTTTTTTTTGGGGGGGGGGCATGCTTTTAAAATCGCGCTAAACTACGTCTTTACTTAGATTTTTCATAGACATTAATTTGTTTTATTGTTGTTGGTTAATTGTTTAGCTATTAAGTCGTTTAAAAGGCCTTTTGCGAATTTATTACTTTTGTCTGGTATATTTGCTCATAATGCAAACAACTTTACCAAAATAGTGAAGGCTCTCACTAAGCGTGTAGCGTAGGACTTGCGCGCAAGGCATTTAAAACAAACTGTATTGAGTTAATTCTGTCAATTATTGGGCTGTCTAATCAAATTTAACATGTTATGGCCCACATCTTGAATTTTGCCCACTCAGTGCCTACTTTGTTCATATCATAAGCATTTTTTACATTAAGCAACTTTCGTTCGTTGTTGAGAATTTTAAAACAAATCTCATCGCGCGCGCCCCACACGCACATGGTGGGTGCTTTGAATGACAGCAGCCTCGCTGCAGAGATGCGCAAGAAATTCTCGAGCAGTGCTAATAGATACTGAATTATTTTGGTACTTTGAATGATGGTGGAATGATGGATGAACAAATCAATAAGGACAGCGAAAGAAAGACCCTCTATCAGGTGAAGTTCTGCTTGTATGTTATCAGCCAAGTAGTGGGGGAGTGCCCGTGTACAAATTATGCCCGAGGTCTCGTGACTTTTTGCTGTTCATACCACTCAATAATAATATTGTTATAATTTCAATGGCGATAAGAATCCCCTCCATCCAGACACGTTGCTTTATTATTCAACATGGGGAAAAGTAGTATATGCATGTGCAAGTAGCAATAAAATGTAGCTTGCCTGGGGACTATAGAGATAACGGCATACCCTATACTACTATACTTGTCTTATATACTCGTGCTAATGTGTGCGTGGTGTGTGGCGTGCTGCGTTCGCGAGTGCGTGCGAAAAATGTATCCCTCGTGGAGCTGTTTCCGTTGTTGAAACTTAAAACATTCAAAGCCACAAGCAATTAATATTTATTACAGTGGGATTAATAATTACTTGGACATGAGATACGCCACCTCAGGCCTCATGTATACCTCGTGGGCCTGCAGCCATTGTCGTTCTCTCGTGCCAGAGAGCCATTTGACTCTCAAAAGTGTGAATATTTTACACACCCTGTATAGAGACAATCCATCAGTAGTTTCAGCGAACGTTTCCGATTGCTGGCTGCTACCAGGGTCGTACGTCGGGATGCTGATGACGTCGTGGTCTCGACGGCACGCTGCCAGGGTATGCTCCAGCCAGTACAGGGGAAATTTGTGCAACGCGTCAATAGCTTCCGACTCTATTAGCGCTTTCTCTGCGAATAGAAACATTGAGAGGCAAAATGTAAACAAAAAAGTGAAAATTGCTCAATCGATTGTTTTGTAATTTTATGGATTGAAACAAAATGCAAGCATAAAGGCTAAGTTTTAGTCTATTAGGTAATATTTTGTCGTGCTTTTTATAGTCACTTATAATTTAATTAAAAATTGTAAGAAAGGAAACAAATCATAATTAATTAGAACACAGTTGAAGGAGGAGATGTGAAAATGACACGCACTTTTCTGAGGGTAATTCAAAAGGTTGATGCACTGAAATGGTTTAAGTATATACTCAATGATGCGCGTCTTTGGGAAAGGGCAAAATTAAATTAACCCGTTTTCCTTTCCTCTCACGCTACTATTACTTGTACCAGGGCCTAAAGAAGACTTAAGCAAAAGGATACTCCTAATAGGTACAGTTGTTCAGATGTTTCCAGCTTCTTGAACATCACTATGCGCACGTGAATACTCCAGCTCAGCTGGGATGTTCTTTGTCTTATATTTGAAAATCATATTGAGAGTTTTATACAGAGATGCCAATCTTTTCCGATTTTAATCGTGAAATCCATTTTTTTACTTTCTGGGATTAAATCCGATTTTTCTATATTTTTCCTATTTTTTTACTTTTTCTATTTTTATGTTTGACTCGGATTGAGATTTTTTAAAACGGAATTCTTGTTTATCAGCATCTGATCTCTCAGACTCTGAGCACTCAAAAGTACATCGGCACATCGGTATAATTAATAGGTTGCTGTACATCGCGAATTTTGTATAAGAGACTAGCATAAATTCAAAGCATGTCACCCTGGCATGCAATCTTGCTCTAATCGGAAAATACCGACGAGCGACAAAATGCACATGAAAAATTGAATTTACAACCTTGTCCACATTTAAAAGACATCTGAAAGTAAGGGCACGTTTTCAATAAGCGTTTACTCACAGAGAAAGGCGATAACTTGCAGTTTACATAGGAAGACACTTCATTGGGTAGGTTGTAACTTGTTAGTGATCGGCAAGTCTCAATTTTGATCCATTCGGGCCATTTTTGAAGTGCGTGATTGCATGGTTTCAACTTGCGTAGTAGCTATCACTTGATGCCAAGGAAATGAACTGCAAAGGAAAAGCCCCAAGCCGTGTTTGTATCATAATTTAGTGTTTACTGTGGCCTTTTAATACCTGAACGTTGAATTTGATCAAAACAAGCATTACTAGTAGTGAGATGATTTGGAGTCCCAGAACTAAGGCTTTAGCCCCACTCTTCACTTTACAGTTATTTTAACCCAAATCTTTTGGAATGATATTTACTCTCTCACATGGTCCTTTCTGTAGCTCTCAAATGTGCAGAAACCCTCTGGCTTCGAGGGCTTCGCCCCCCGACCCCCACCGGGGGCATGGCCCCTGGACCCACCAGGGTCCCTTAAGCGGGCCCCTGCACCCCCCGGCCGTTAGGGGCGATACTCCGGGTTCGCTCCCTCCGTTCGCGCATTGTCGATTTTTTTTCCAATCCATTGGTCATATCTGTTTATATAGTGGGTGGTATTTTAATAAGTTGCGAGAGTATACTACCATAATTTCTTTTCACGTTCACTGAGCTGTATAATTATGTCTAACCATTTGTAAAATTAATACCAAGATCTCTTCTTGAATTTTACGGTTTGTATTTTCGTAGGAGGATATTTGTTATTTTAATATTATTAATGCCACCTATTATTTTTACGCTATTATCTTGCTATCATGTATGTTGGGGGCGGATAATTGGCTTTGTTATTTGTGTGCGGCTTATGTATTCCGTTTTGGGTCGAACAAAGGAATGAATATGTTCACTGAATAAGCGTAATCACTATAAGTAACAAAGGGTTTATTCGTATTATTTTTAAACGTGCATTACGGCGATATAATAAAATAGAAATAATAACATCATAGACAAGAAGGGACATATATGATAATAACAAGTATTGTATATAAGCAAATAATAAAATTGCAAACAATATATCAATGCCAGTAAATCAATTTTATTCAGCTAACCTGCATGGGCAATCTGGATCAAGTATCATCAACAATTACATTGTATGCATGTAATTTCAAAGATTATGGTTTCATTTTTTTCCAACAACCGTCTTTGTTTTAAACAAATGACGCATGCTGTGTATCAACCTTCATGCGGAGGTGTCAATATGAATTACATTATAATACACTGCGCTCTCGAGTAAAGTACATATATCATCATTGGAAGCGTATGGCCAGTCTAAACATGGGCATTGATCATGAAGATCCGTTGGTTTTGATCTAAAAAAAAAAAGTATTTCATCTGTTACATTGCGCAAGCAGTTAATTTATAGTAGTTCAAAATGAAAATGTTCTTCAGCTTTAGACATAACTTCATATCACCAAATCTATTGCCGTCAAATTTACTTTTTCGCAAATTGCGACTTGTATAGAGATGGGATGCTTCCGAGAATGTTATGTCATTACGTCACTATCACCTGCAACATATGGTATGGATGGGTTGTTTTGATATTTCTTTTCCTTTGGAGCACACTTTTCTCCGTAACAGTCATATACTCATGACTAAAGAACGGGTTAATCACAGACCATATGGTTGGAATATCGACACAATTAGTCCACTAATTTTACTAGATCGTTTTGTGTACAATTGTCCATTACAAACGGAACAAAGGGAAATGAATAATGTCGTCTTTTCTGTGAATTAGCTAACGAATTAGCGCTTGTATACATCCGATATGTTGTGTGTACTGATATATACGCACTTTTCGCTTGTCTGCGTCCCGTTTTAATGGAGAAAATGGATCATAAATTATAATTATGTTTTGATTACAGATAATTTTTATGTGAGATTAATATGTTTTACATGAAGGCATGCGTTAAGGGCTGCAGCGTGCTGTCATAATTGTGACTAAATTTGTCAGTATTTTCGTGCAACCGAAGTAAAAACACCACTTTTTCCACCAATCAAAGGGAAAATAAACGGTGACACAACTACGAGCAATATTATCAAAGCTCATTTCAATGCAGATTTTTGTACCCCCTTTTTTAAGGCCTATGATGTATGCAAAAAACATTGTATTTTAGGTGACTGTCTTAGGAATTAAAAGTGGTCAATCCCGTGCCAGAATTGCTAGTTTTCATATATATATATATATATATATATATATATATATATATATATATATATATATATATATATATATATATATATATATATATATATTTCGTAACACGCGTAGGCAACTCTAACCTTTGACGGCTTTGGCCTTTTGCTTTGAACAATGCTTACAATTTCCAGGACCCTGGGAGCGGCAAGTTATTGTTTCTTTTTCCAGGGAAATAAGGTCAAGACATGCTAAGGTCTCTACGCAAAATTATTTGGACAAAGAATTGGAAAATTAATAAACGCAAATGTCATCGTTATATGATGGGCGTTGGCTCTTCAACATGTTCAATGTCGTGCATATATTAAACAGGAAGAGGTAAATTAAGTGGATTAATATCATGTTATTAATTATTGATGTAGGCCTATGTTATTTTTTGTATTATGTATAGCATATTAGCATGTATAAGACACACATACAGGCTGTACTCATACACGCATTTCTTAAACTTGGTGTGGGAGTGGTATTAAATGGTGTGGGAATGGTATTAGAGATGATAACCCGATTTAATTAAGTTTTCATCTATAGGCCTAGTTTGAATGACCTTGATCACTCTTTTCCATTGAAGTTTCACGCAGATGTTTCAACCCTTTGTGATGGAAGCACTAAAACGTGATTTTGCAAGCTCGTAGAATACCCTGTAAAATTAATATTGGTCAAACAAAATGGGTCACATTTTCGCTCATACGGATAATAAGCAAACCAAACGCCTTTTGGTCCTATATCATATGATAAAGGAGAAAATAAACGTTTTCTCCGGACACCAACATTTGGACCACGCATGCACTTGCAGTAAAACCTGGGGCTCTTAGCGATGGACCAATGGACATTCAGCAACAACACAGAAAGACAGGAACAAAATGATATCAAATTAGACATCAACTTCCACCATGATTCTACCTACATCTTTTGCCCCGCGTTATATGGTCTTTCCCTTGGGAGCATATCATTGTTTTTTCTTTCCCCTCCCATCTGTCTTTGTCGCTGTCCGTCTGCCTATATGTCTGTGTCACCCTTCTCCCCTCTCCGTCCTTACCCCCAGCACTACCGCTCCTGCTCTATCATATAGCTCATTGTCCTATCTACTTGGTGCAAATTACCATTCATATTTTATCTATCTCGCTCCCACTCCCCTTTTGTTGTTTCTGACTACATTACATACCTTCGTGTATCTAATTTGTGTCATGTGTTTTAACAGATTAAAGCACGTGATACAGATTAGGTGTCAAGTAGGGTATAATGTAATTATGCTTTTTTCTAATATTGTTATATCTTTCTTGTAATGGCTTAGTCGTGGGAAAAGAACGTTCAGTATACGCATTCATGATAATAGTCATTTTAAATAGGCCTGAACTTTGACAATCGAAATACTTTGGCATAGAATGTTGGGGTTTTGGGTATAGTTTGATATAGGCAGTGGCCCTGACTCATACTGCAATTAAAATAGCCCAAAATACCACAAGTTATGACGCCAAATATCAAGAATGTTAACTATGGTAAAGCGTATTGTCATTTTATTTCGGATCTCGATAAAGTAATTATAACTGCAGTAACGCCCAAATAAGAATCCATGCAAAATTAATTAGCATAGAATAAGATCTTTGTACTATAGTGCCTATCACATGATAAAAGTCTATACACACGTCAATGGCTAAAGAGTTTTTAACGCATTCTTAAGGGGTCAAGGCGGGTTAGTGTATAGTGGGCAACAATATCTCTTTCCATATTAATATCGATACTTTTTTCACATGCCGCGCCAATTGCTGCTATTATATTCTTTGTAGAGGTTTAGGTTATAGTGAAACGGTTCAGCGGTTCTGGGTCAGCGCAAGGATTTACTGGATGTATTTCGACGATAATATAGGCAACTCCAGCGAATTTGGTTTGCAAGAGGGATTTATTTTCACTTTGCCTTGGAGGGGATTTGATTTCAATCGTATTCACAGGGAACGGGAGTAAGCAGTATTTATGTCATTATATTGAATGGCGGGTTTTCGGGTAAATTTGGGGACACGGGATCATTTAGAGGTTGACAAACTTTTCCTCGGAGTTCTGGGAATAATGCATGCACCTTTTCATATAATAATTTAAAAAATTGCTTATGGAATATTTTGTCAAGGTGGATATCGGTTTCGGAAAATGTATTCAATTAAGTTTGAACATAGTAAAAATAGCCATAATTATCGTTTCCTTTTTGATATTTCATTTTAGCAAGTGTTACTCCTATAGCCCAGTGTCGTAAATGAGAAAGCCTCGGGAGTATAATATCACAGCAGGTTGGAGCGAGAATTTTGCATTTCAATGATAAATCTCTGAAATTTGGCAAAGATCAAATTAATAGATATAGGCCACGTCAGAATGATTAGTGCCTTTAGAGGCATCAGATTCCTATTGTTCCAGTGTGGGGCAATGAAAGGTTACATAGGGGAAGATGAAATAGCTTCAATCTTATATACCAAATTTTCGTCTGTTTACTCAGTATAAGGATTCTAATGTATAGTTGCTGTAACGTATACGACCTATGGTTTTGGAGTAGCCAAAAAGGTCAATTTCATATTGTACATTGTCAACGACAATAACCAGCCTTTGCTAAAAAAGTGAAACAAACAAATCTGACAATGAAAATGAGGAACAGTTTGCATCATCTATGTTTGGTTACCATGGTAGGCCTATATGTTGGTCAGAAGTCTACAAAATAATCCAATGCTAGTGGCTATCGGACACGAACATGGTCAAAACTATATAATTGCTTATTTTTATGACTTTTTTCTATTATTCCACGGTGTTAATAAAATGGTACAAGCCAATCACTAGGTTTTTTTGTGAATCCGGGCCCTATATAAAAAAAAAAAAGCAGCGGCAATTATGTATATACTTTTTAACAACATTTTAATCACCCCATTTAACCATATTTCCCTCACCGTGAAACCTGAGAAATCTGCAATATTATACTAGTTAGTATTTTGCGAATCTTCGATCACCTGTATATCAGGTGAAGTGAACGTTGAATTCAACATGTGTTAACTGGAATATCAAAAATGCGTGTATAATATACAAGTATGACAAGCGCGAGTGCAGTGTCGCGCTATTACTCCGATACTAGCAAATTAAAAACGGTGATGGTATAAAAGAGTAGCGGCGCCCTCTTGAACTTTAAAACCGGGTAGTTCCTCGACGCCGTGCTATCTCCTAAAGACGTAAACACTTTATGTTGTTCTTTTGTGTGTTGAATGTTGCCTTACCTTTGTGTTTATGTTGCATTTCCTAAGGTAAATATGATTTGTTCTTATTTAATGGATCATTAATTAAAAACACCAGGCTTGTGTGTGTTTGGATATCGTGTGGTCATTATTGTGGTGTGCGTTGAAATATGCCGATTCCACTTATGTAAGTTTATTATTTGCAAGTGACAATACAATATAACATTACAAAGTGTGGGATACGGGTTAACATCGTCATGTTGTCCTTTTATTTCATTGAGCAATCAGAAAAAAATGTCTGTTAATAAGCCCAAGAGGAAAATAAAATGACCCTTTGCAAAGTATATCATCGGTCATGCATTGGATATTGTAGAACACGCACTGGTTAATAAGGCGTGGACATCACTTGAGCATAAAAGGCTGTCGTATTATTTTAAAAACCTGCTGATTTTCTATTCATAACAAATGAACTTGATCTAATTTGATGATCCGTTTGGTAAGCAGTAATGCCGTCTCTTTGCCAGTAAGAGTTTAGATTTACTACAGTGAACTGGCTATTAAACTGTACTTCGTGCGATGGTACAGTCCTGATACCGAGACGTATATAAATGCATCTAAAACGTCTCTCTTTACCATGTTTACCCCTATCGCACGTTGTGGCTTCATTTAAGCAACTTAATAATGAACCCCCACAGGCAAGTGAAACCAAACCGCTTGTCCGTTCCACACAGTATTTATTGGTCATTGGTAATGTAATAAAGTCACAGTTGGGTTTCTGAAAGGTTTGTTGAGGTACGAGAACAAGTGCAACGCTTCGCACTGCCGGAGGCCTGTCATCTACGCTAAGCTATACCTCTCTCGCTAGTACGGCTCTCTTTAATAATTATTCCATGCTTTGTCGCGCTCAAGAAACCACCGCTTAACCCCTCTCTTTATTCCCAAGATCACGGGATGATATTTTCTAAAGTCGCGCATGAGCGATTCCCCATCGGTTTGTTGCATTGTGCGGCATTTAAACCGATCTTCAAAATTAAATGTTGGCCCAGTTGTATTATTTTTTTTTACTTCCTGCTGACTTACAGTTTTTCAATGGGTTATAGCATATGCAGAATCCTCGTTCGTAAGCCTCCGAGCAAATCGGAACGGTCGTTCCGATTTGGAGTAGTAGAGAATCCCGCGTCGTGATTGTGTCATAACACTCCGTAGCTTATCGTGGGTGAAATGGGTCAATATCAACGGGGCAGGCACGGGACTCTTCGACTAGATTGAGTCTTGGCTTTCTGGAACGGAGATGTACTGAATTACGACCAAAACCTTGAATTGAATTTGTGCGTATTTTTGTAGCTGACAGGCCAGTCGGTGAATCAGAACTTTTGCTAGTCCCGTGAGATCTAAAGAAGTGTACGTAGACTAAAATCCACTGACTCATCTACGCAGCACGGAGAACGCCTCGGATTGGACCAGGCGAGCTCTTTCGCGCGATTCTCTGCGAATGACGTCATTACTTCCCCGCTGGGCGTTGGAGCGGAATCGTACAAGGGGGTAAATAAAAAAGAAGGCGACCTGGAAAATCATGAATCTGGCCGCCTTCTTTAGCGTTTAAACCTCTTAGCACATTGGAGTAGGGGAGTTAACAGTCCATTGCGGTTCGTGCATACACTAACGTGCTAAAAATAAAATCGTGTTGTGTTGATGGTAGCGAAGGTTCAAATTTGTATTCCCTATTGGGATGAGTTGCTGCGCTATTCGTGCAAGCACGACAATATTGCCTTTGCACTTGACACTGCATGTTTTACCCGCTTTGTTCACGTCAAATACCGGCTTGTATGGAGCGCTTGTTTATGTGTTAACATTTTGACCGCTCGAATAGAGTCAAACTTCACATTTTCCCTCTCCAGAATGGTTAACAAATACAAAATCATACTAATTTAATTACATTATTCGAAATTCGATATGAAAAAAACTGATGTTAAAAATGGGGGGGGGGTGATACCTATTGTCTGGGAAAGATTAGTGCCTTTTTTCAATGGTTCCCAGTCGTTTTGAGATCCATGGCTAAACCACCTGTGTATCCTATGGCGATACAGGAGGGAATTAAACCAACCACGATCCAACGCTTGATCGACCTGTTTGAATTTTACAGGTGGATCCCAATGGTAATAAGGATCAGTTCTCAGATACGGTGTTGGTGTTACATGATATTAACACTTTGAAGCGTATATATTACACATACATGTGAAGCATCAACCACGCGGTAATACTCACAAACACACGGCTTTGAAGTGTTTTAGAGTTGATCGTGTGACGTCTCCCACTGCTTCATACGTTTGAAATAATAAACAAATTAACACTTTGAAGGGTTAAAAGTGTTCTCAGCTGATTTAACAGTGTAGCTCAAACACGGTCTGGATCACATTTGCCGTGTTCTCGACTAATACATCACTTTTGTCAACATAATTTTAAGCGTGATTTTCTATAGCAAAGCAAATTTACTGACGGCGCAGTTATTAATCGCAGTTACCATAGATCTGCGGTACGATTTGAGAATAAATGGGTGTTTTTTCCTGAAAAGAGTACGGGTACACTCCCGTATGATCACTTTACTTTGCCGTCGATTGACGGCCTTCACAATACATGAGAGAGAGAAAAAACTGCGTAACATCAATGATAGAAAGGAACATGAATTTTTCTATGGATTAAGTGATTTATGCTTAATAATTGTGAGAGAAGAGCGTATGAGAGATAGGCTTACAGTCTGACAGGGGATGGAGGGGGGGGAGGCGGGAAGAAGAGGGAGGAAGAGATAATAGAGGAGATAGAGTGAGGTGGTAGAGGGGAGGAAGGTTGGGAGGGAAGGGATGAGAGGAGGAAGGAGAGAGGAAGGAGAGGACGACGGAGAGAGAAAGAGGTGGAAGAGAGGGAGAAAGGAAAAGATGAAGAGGATGGGCAGAAAGATCAACAGATGGACAATGGCCGCACGTATTGTGTATTGCACAGAAATGCGTGCGAACCGTGACCTAATCAATTGAGCCGTTGCATACGTCGTACATGTATTGCTGCATCTTAATTGTTGCTTTCCAGAATCGTAAAAATTAATAGCGGTTTTATTGTTTAATATTAATGGAGAATTAAAATGTGTAGAGTATCTGTACTATGGCCATCAACATGACGTTATTGAATAATGACCCAAAGCCGTCAATGCCCGTGTTGTATACCGTATAGTTAAAACAGTTTCGAGCCTTGCTATCTACCGTAGATAGCTGTTTTAGGTTTAATTTAGGCCATATAACTGAAAACTGTAATTCACTCTATAATCCATTAGTAGCTTCCGCTTGGTGCAATACGTGGATCCTGAATTTCCTACCGGAAATCATTTTTTACCGAAATTCCTATCCCACAATGCACCAACGATGTACGAGTAGATATGCATCTCTCCATGTACGCTCGCGGTTTAGTGCGCCTCCTTTAAACTACGCGCACATTTTGTGGCGCAAAAATTACAAGGCAATCAAAGAGTACTCGTTACTGGTAAAATTTATGTACAGCAAACGGTTTTCGCACAGTTATGACAGAAAAATGACCGTATGACACAAAACACCATAGAATATATATGCGTTATTTATTTATCTACTCGTACATAGGAATAGGAATATTCCTATATCGTGAGTTAGGAATTTCGGTAAAAATGATTTCCGGTAGGAAACCCAGGATCCACGTAGGCCTATACCACTGTGCGACTAGCACGTACCGCCCAACACTACACAATACGCAAATAAGACATGAGATTTTGACCACTGCTTTTGCCCCTGGAGCATAAGTAGTGACAACCGTTCCGGGGCTAGAGCGGAGCTATTCAAATTTGTATTGAGTGCTGGTCACTGAACAGTACTTATCGTTTTATTCCGTAAAATGTTATTAAGGATTAGAATTGCAAATCTGACACACCAATCCTTGTTGGTCTTGTGGTTAAAGCCACTATCAGTCATTTTTTTCCAAATTCTAAATGCCCATTTTGTCTCTTAATTGGCTAGTGTTAAGGTCATATCAACACTTATATGACTTTTTTTTTGTGAAAACAAGGCACTTAGGTATTTTAAAGCGGTCTTGAAGATGCCATGTACGACTTTTTCTGGTCATTTAAGGAAATATGGTCAAGATTTTTTGTCAAGACTCAGTTTGACTTACATTCATAAAAATATATGTAATACATCACGAATTCCCGAACAAAAATAATTACCAATTTTATGTAAAATTAACAAAATAGAGGCCCATTTACATTTGCTTTTTGACATAGAAGAAACGTGCGGCATTTTCGCCACGATCATGATCAAAAGCGCCCAACTCGCGACGTCAAAGTGATGTGGACCAAAACATCGGTTTACTCGGAATTTTTATTGCTGACACTTTAATATTTGGATTATGAACGTAATAATACACCTTAGAAAAAAAGTTAAGAATGCCCTCTTTTGTTATCATTTCGTTGTGTTTAATATTATTGAAGTGGGCAACACTGCGATATGATGGTCACAACGACGTCGTAAATTATGATGGTCATCACTTTGACGTCACATTTGCCTGCGATGTGATTTGTCGGAATCGTTTTCGGTAAGCTATTGGGCGGGAAATAAAAGGGCAAAATACTCAAACAAATGTGGGGAAAATTTTCAATCGTAGTGTGAGTTATAGGTAAGCGACGTTTACTAAGCTGTTCCAGCCATACCAAATTTCAACTTATTTTGATTTAGATGAATTACGTTACTTAAGCTGTCAATCCTAACAATTTTCCAAATATTCAGATATCATGACATATTTCTTTAAAAAAGTCGATCCCGACTTTTATAAGGAAACAAAGATACAAATCATATCTTGACAATACGGCATGCATGTTATGCTTAGCCACTTACAGGGGTCTTTACTATAACAATTTCTAATTACAGTGCAAATGGACTTTGATGAAAATATGGGGCGCGATTTGTTTACATTGTGAAGAAATCGCTGATATAGTGGCTTTAAGTATAGTTGACCTCATGATACAAAGGTCTGGGGTTCGAATCATACTCCGCTCTTATGTTCCTTATTTTTTTCAGGTTAGGGGGAACAATTCTAAGTCCACATAAAAAACAAAAAAAAGATTCATAAAAAACCAATAGCTGTCCTTGGTGGGGGGACCCGCTCCTAGAGCATGCTTGGTGTGCAAACTCTACCGCATGCAACAAACATTTTGGGCATTCAGTCGTACAATACAGCAAGTAACTGTTGTTTTTGAACCTTTTTTGTGAAGTCCGTAATTCTTGCATAATAATAACATTTTAAGAAATAATAAAACAATTTAAATAACACCCCACATGTTGAGGAAAGTAATTATAATCCCGCCAAAGAAAAATAAAGAGAGGCATTAAGACGAATACGTTTTAAAAGTTGTTTAAATCAATAACCTTTTGATATTAAAAATTATCGTTTAATAATCGACATTTCTCCCAAGATTTATATTAGTTGAATGGAAAGAACCCGTTATATAATAAGTGTACGAGAAAGTGTAAAACAAGTGTACAGTAAAGGCAAATAACCTATTTTCGCACTCCGAATCCTTTACCATTGCCAAACCCTGGCTGGTTTCCAGCGAGTCTGAACTCTTAAAATGAGAGATAAACTCTCCTGGATGTTTTTGAACCCCTGATACGCGTGCGTATACTATGTTAGTGTGACGTGATTTGCTCACTTAAAATCCATTCTGCAATTATAAAAGGACAGGGAAAAATCAGAGACCTCTGTTTTAAACTAAATGACGTGTTGAAAATGTAATCTGAGTAAGAACTCTCTAAAGGATCACATTTTTAGCTTAAAAAGTCTTAAAAATACACCATCGTGCGTGATCATCCTTCAAACGCGCGAAGCATTACAAAAGCGATTCCCTATTTAGTAAGAAATCAAGTAAATCAAACTTTACAAAAAACAAAACGTTCTATATCAATACGACAAAGTGTATTTTTAGCGCTATAACAGGAAGACTACGTCACTATAAGCGAGGTGATCGAAGTGCTCTCCACGCGGCGTTGTCAAGGCATGAATTTGTTCTGTGGTATAGTGCGTTACTATCTTTAACTCGAGGTGGTCGGCGGCGGGAATTTTATCTATTAAAAGAAAATCGATTTCATTCTGTTAGTAAAGATCTCAATATTTTTAGCAACATATAGTGATAAAAAATGCAATTAAAATTAGTTCAAACATGTTGAGCTAAATTGAGTCAGAGATGTTATCCCCTTTAGATATCGAAGTCGCTGTCATTTTAGAGATCGCTTTTCCAAAATAATCCATTAACTATAGCGAACAAGATCTATGCTAGAGATAACGCAGCGACGTTCAAAGTGTTAAACCCAAATATAACACGGTGTGATAGGAGATTGGAGGGCATATACGGGTAAGTAAACATTACGGCTGTTATATTCGTCTACTGTAGATAGCAATGTGTAATGTCGTAACGGAAATAACTACTTGAACGAACTTATTGCTTGTAGGAGGATGACAAATGCCTCAAGTGCCCGTTGCTACATTTTTTTCTCTTCAATGTTTTTTTTCGTTGAAATGTGTTTTGCGTCCATTGGACATTGATTGATACGTTCGGTGATACGGTGACTGCACTATAGACTATATACGTAGAGAGAAGTTTATGTAGAAATTTGGAATTGTTTTTCTTATGTGGGGGTGTATAGTCACTGGGTCTTGTACTAGGATGATTTAGATGTTGCCATGGTTCCTGACTGGGTTTGAAAGAGCGAACAAAATTGTTCTAACGGAACCAAAATGCTTTTATAAGCTCTGAAGAACTTTTTTGGTTTCTTTAAACAACACCATTTTAGTATCGTACAGAAATTTTTTTTTGGTCTCGAACGAAGCCACGGGATAAAAAAACGGTCAAAGGGTTGGTGCACTATTCGAGAACCAATTTCGAGTTTCCAGAAAACTTGATTCTTTATCAAAATGGTTCAAAAAGTACACAAAAAGGTTCAAAAGAGAACAGTTACCGTTCTCTGCAATCTTATTCGTTTTACGAATTGTATTATGAGCCCTATATTTTGTTGTTTTATATTGTATCTTAAAAGTTATTTTATTGATTTTACGCATTAGTTTATAGGAAAATATTTTACCACGTTTTTAGCGTTGGTATCTGCAAAGCTTATGTGAAACCTAACGCAGAAAACCTTGAGCATGCACACAGACAGAAACCATTTTGCGTATTAAAAAAAACGTAATTCAATCTGTTCATTATATTCATACCTAATTAACCTAATAGAAAATAACGGCAACATTAGTTTAAATGACCGTGTGTCTTATTTCACAAGTTAGCTTTGCTCGTGTTGAGGGGGGGGGGGGGGGAGGGAGAGGGGAAAGGATTGCAAGAAAATGAAGAATTGGATTGGGAACGAGGAAATTAGGAGAATTTTAGTGGGGATGATTTCCGGATATCGGCGGCAGCAACATCCTGTTGGCATCAAGGCCAGGATGTTACCGTGTCTCCTTTCTAATAGTACAATGCTTTTAACGACCAAGTTATTGGTTTCATTTTCAAGTTAATGTGTTATGGGCGTATATCTTTTTTTTTCAATGTTCACCTAGGAAGTTAAAGATACTATTGATTTGTTTTGTTATGGGAGCGCATGTTTTGGATGTAAGAATTATTGTTAATGTGGTTGATGTACTTTTGTTGAAGTTGGTAAATATTGACATTATTTCTTATTAAAATTATATATACAAGACTACTTTTGACTAATTTATGACAAGAAATATTTTAACTCGCTGTAATATGGAACGCCCTCTTAAGGTTGCAACAAGAGATTTTACAGATCAGGTGTCCCTAAAATCAACGAGGCCCTGGTTTTTGCGTCGCCTGCCTTAAGGCAGGAAGACCCAAAAAGGGATCACTTTGTCCACTGTTGTTGTCTGTTGATGTAGTCGTTGATGTAGTCTGTTGATGTAGTCTGTTGATGTAGTCTGTTGATGTAGTCTGTTGATGTAGTCTGTTTGTTGTAGTTCTGTTGATGTATATAGCCTGTTTGTCTGTTTGTTGTGAACCAGGGTACATCTGCCTGTAATTATCGCATACTTCAATGGATTTAAACCAAATTTGAGTGATAGGTGCAACGTGAGATCCCGCATTCGTTGATGAATAAAAGGTCCACATACCAAGGTCAAAGGTGATATGATGTCAAGTTCTAAGATATAGGCTAAAATGTAAATGACCTCAATTGGAAAGTTGAAGTTCAATGGAACCGAACTTGGTTTATGGATATTACATGCAAACCTTCATTTGTTAATGAGGTGAAAGGTCATATGTCAAGGTCAAAACTGCGACGGCAGTTTGTGAATGATATGGTGTATGGTGTGAACCCCCGCCCAGCATATTAGCTTTAGGCCACGAAATATACCCTATTTTATTTTTAAAATTTTCGAATTTCAATTACCGCAAACTCACCAATCTACGTAGATCGTTCCACAAGGCCGCATGGATTAATTTACATAGAATTCTAATATACAGTGCCAGTAATATGCTCATAAATCTATATGACATTAATAGATTGTGTGTTTGTATCACTTAAAATACAACATTCCTGGAATCTTCAAGATACAAATTTATAGAATTGTCATACTATGCGGTTTTTCTTTAAAGCAGCAAATTCACGTTAAATGAGAAGAAAATATAAGGGGAACTTGCTGCGAATTTACATATATCATCACATTCGCTTCAACTAATTTACAATACAAACCAAAAACACAAAATCATAGAATTTTTTTTTTTTTTTTTTTTTTTTTTCCTTTTTTTATAAAATTTTTTGCTTGCTTAATTGTTGGTGTTAAGTTTTCAAACACTAACAGTGAATACTCATACTTTTTCTCTAACACATTTTTTGCTGTCACTTTCAAACCAATTTTTACCTTGTCTCAACATTTACTTTCCTTGGATTGGATTATAAAAAATGCGATTTCGATTTTTCTATTATAACTTTTTTCGGATTTGACTTATCATGCATAATGTAGATGATATTGATGTTTCTCAGAACATGCAAAGTTGAGAACTTAACCGCGTCTTGCCAACATTAATGATAACATTTTAAGTTGGTCAAAGTTCAATTGTGTGGTGTGTGTTGGTTTTTTTTTTGGGGGGCACAATGTTGCATGTCCGCTTACGGAAATTATCACGAAAGTAATTCTTCGAACCGTCTTGTGGAAAGTTTCCCATGGGGATAAAAGTCGACTATTTTTAAAAAGAATTTCTATAGTTGTCAAGAGTTAACAGAGCTACAGAACGCGTCATGTGAGCATTGTGTGATCACGTATAGCCACATGTAAAAGGTTTTTTTTCTAACTTGAGTATTGTGGTACATTGATGACACTATGAGTTATAATAACACCTGGCACAAAAAGTCTCTCGGCAGGTTTTCGATCAGTATTTTGTGCCAAAGTCAGACCATTTTGACATTTTTCGAAATAATGACTTTTGTTGCATAGTTTTTGCTCTTTTATTTTAATACCTCGCTTGTAAAAAAGCGTGCAGAAATATGGCTGAGATAGAGCGTCCGAAAAGACGCCAACCCCTAAAACTAAAAGTTGCAGTTTTTGGATTTTTCAATGCCATTGCAGATGTATGGACACGACACGTTATCACAATCAATATGCAAGTAGGCTTTCTCGCTCAGTCAGCAGCCAGGCCGGAAAACGTCTTTGTGTATCACAGACACACTTATTATTGCGTTTTACCACAAAGTGACCATTACAATCCAAAACTGCAACTTTTTGGTTTGAGGTTTTTTTTTTTTTTTTTTTTTTTAATTTTTCTATTTTTTTCACACGCTTTTTTTCAAGCGAGTTGTTAAATGAAAGGAAGCAAGACCTAGGCAACAAAATGTATTTTCGAAAACTGTCAAATGGGCTGACTTTGGCACAATACTGATGAAAAAATTCCCGAGAACTTTGTGGCCAGGTTAATAGGTTCATCCACCAAGGACAAAACCAGTTCAATGGGTTTGTACTTGTACATACATTGACATTAACTGACCTTTATATCTTGGTATCTTATCTACCCCCAAATAAGGGTGTGTAGTTTCTAAATACATTGGTGTATGAAAGCTCGAACTGGGCCAAGGGAATTGAGTGCTCATAGTGTTACTGTGTATTCTTGATATAGGGTTATTGAGACCTAGCTGTTGGCAAACTATTCAAGTTGATGAGTATAAAAATGTAGGGCCGAGCCCCGGGCATATGATATTGTTTGCGGTGACGCCTCTCTCGGTCCCGGTTCAGTTCTAAAACATGATCGATTCTATTTAATCTTAATGTACACAACACTCAGCCAGGGGCGTTTCAATATTCTCTTGGTGCTTCTTTTCGTTCGTAAGGAACCTAATCAATTCGTCATAGACGGATCAAAGACTGTTTGTGAGAGGTTAACGAAGAAACAGTCGGTGGAATTGTATGACGGTATGTGATTGCGGTATTATATGAAGGAAGGAGATGATTCATTTTTTTAGAGTGTCGATAAAAAAGTGCCTAGTTTTGTTCAAGTATTTCAAATTGATCCGTTTTTGTGGCTTTTAAAGTTTCTTGACATGTCTTGGATTTGGACATGTCTTCAATAATAAACTAACAATGACATTTTTGAGACATTAAAGAGGCAAGAGGACATTTCCAGAAAGAAGCAATCCATTTTTTTTCAAACCCGAGTTTTTTGCATATATTAGGAATGCTTATCCAATGTATTAGATGACACCTGAATTGAATAAGAAAGACGGCCGTGTGTATGTTAATAAGCTGATGATGTAGTATTTTCTGTCGTGCACGGACAGAAAATCAAAATCGAAGCATGGTTTTCTATAGGGCGATGCCAACAAGAAGACAAGTTCCAACACAAGGTTCTGTTTTCTTTGTACATTTTGTTCAATAAACCTTCGAAACGTTTCGGTTTGTGGTCTCAATCGATCCAGTGCAATTGAGAGAAATCCGTAATCTTAAAAATCTCCTGTCACTTTAAGGGTTGAAAAACTGAAGGCGTTAGTAATTAAGGGTGACAGTGTATAGTGCTTTTGTGCTTTACAAGCGGAAGTTACAATGAGTTTAGATTGTATATGGTTTAAAGAATCACATGCAGGTAGGTATTAAAGATTATTTTGGTAGCAAAATCTCAAAATGGGTAAAAGTTATAAACCTTCGGTGTACTTTCTTGTAAAGTAAATCACATGTCATCTAGCGAGTGAACATGTCTAAAATAGAATGTCTCCACCCGAGACACTTCTATACTTCATTAAGACAAGTTCTTTGCGACCAGTTTTGAGATGCTTCTGGTATAAATGAGGCATGACTTTAAAAAACCTGTCCTACGACATATCTCACTTATCATTTCTTCACACGTTGTATATTGAGTCTGAAGACAAGGCGCGGCAACTATATTTTCTATTACTGAGGACATGTCTACCTGAACGACGTATCAAGTTTTGCATATAGCATTCAGCTCTTCTCTGCACATATTAAACGTTACGTGGTCATTACACAGAAAGCAATCGCTTTTGTATAAGTCGTGGAATTTTTTTGTGAAATATAATTATAACTTTCGTCTGCAAACTCTGTGAATCATATCCGCGCGTGAAAAGTGATCATAGATATAAATACTTGATCGCAAATTTGCCAAGTTTGTCTAGACGATTTGTATTCGAAAATCATCAACAGCTGGTCCTGTGCTACTTCATTTATGCGTCATCCGCGGCAATTGTTCGTGGGCTTCAGACGACGTGGATTGGTGCATAGTGTTTACAGCTACACAAATCCAGGGCAGGCAAAAATATCCCCAATGAAACGGAGTGTTTTAATAAACCGTGGAACATGTACACCGACGTGATAGGAAGTGTTGGGTACCCTTGGGTGCATATATAGTTTCCCTACTGTCTTGCGTATTGGTGGGCAGACCTTTCTTTCATCGACTGCCTTAAATGGTAAAAGGAGAAATTAAGAAAGAACAAAATAGGGGAATAAAAGAGAAAAAAAGATAAAGGAGAATATGAGAGAAAGAGAGAGAGAGATGGACAGACAGACAGGGACAGACGTGCTTATATAAACAGATATGACAATTGAAAACGACGGTATTTCACCATTTAATTGGAAATTGATGACAATTAGTGAATTTCGCAACTGGAGATAAAATTAAGATTCATTGTCGAAAAATAATAAAGGATGTTACTCTAAAAAGTGTATTGTTTTGTTTGGGGAGGTTTCCTTATATTTTAATGATTTCCCCCCTATAGGTGAATCGCAACCAGTCTAACAGAATCCAGTGGTTTAATGTGATAAAATTCTGTCTGATATTTTTCATATTCAGCACGTGGAACAAGACTTATACACTCGCAATAGCCGTAAAGATCACATCATCATTCAATGTACAACATTGGATGGGATGAAAGCCCTCACGGGGTTCAACTCTAGCAGTGAAAAAAAATGAGAGCGAGAAAAGAGTTACGGTATTACGTCAACGCAGCGACATCGACGCCGTGTACAAAAAGAAGAGAGAGAGAAAAAAAGACAGACGACTGTAGCTGTTTACGTGATGCGTTACCATAACAACCAATCACTGTATCCTCATTTCTGGATATTACAGTAAAGGGTTACTCTCACTCACTCTCACGTAGCAATCGTGGTTTTGTAGTAGTATCAACATCATCCTCGTCTTTGCCGCTACTATAGTTTTAACCAGCCTACCAACTTTTGCCCGGCGGGAGTCTTTGGAAGCTAACACCGTTGGCAAGACGAGCAGAGAAGCCCATGATAGCAGAAGCCCGAGGTTTTGTGGATGTGATACCACTACTGGCTATAGCAGCGTCTCTTTTGGAATGCACACATGGTCATGTTGTAATGCCTGATTCGATGTGATGGCAGTACGTGTAAATTGTAGTCACTCATTGTTATTGCACAGCACATGTTCTGTCTTGTCTTGTTTGCTATCCGTATGATTCGTTGCAATAGGATTGTTCAGAGCCTAGAGCTTTCGACGTGCAACAACCTGCTAAATCCTGCCAGCATTGTGGAAAATCTTCATTCTATTCCCGTGGCCATATGAGTAGCATTTGACCTATGTGCCCGAGATTTTTCTTGTAGGATGCGTAAGATTCTTCTGTGTTTGACCATTAACAGCAAATAGGACACTGCTGTCTACCGATGATAGCAATCGTTGCAAATACATGACTTTTGTTGTAAGATACCAGCGATTTGGTAATATTTGCACTTCAATCCGCCTCTGGCGGTTTGGGCGAAGGCGAAAACGCGTTGGATGTGATGTGTTGTCTCAAATTTCAGGCATTAGTCAAGTGTTTAAGAGTGGGGGTGAATCACTATATGGGCGAAGTTTCAACTTTCTGTGCACCGATTACTTGATTATGTATAATGTGGAAGTGACCTGGTTGATATCTGATAGAAATTATTTTGCATAGTCATTTTGTTATCATCAACTTCCTTTTAGTGCCGCATTGTTGAAATCGTGTATATTTGTTCCAATTTTAAAGTGAATACTGAAAATCGTTTTATATCAGCTTGTTGTTTTAGGAAGTTTAGTCAAATAATGTACATCCAAATTAAAGTTTCAATTTATATTCTACGTTGTTTTTTTGGCCAAAGCAATACATGCTAGTCAAGCGCCTCTATACTTGCTTGATACAGCAGTATCTCGTGACGTCAAAGTCATTTATACTCCCCTTAAGCCACAGCACACATTCAAATTGCATTGCGAGTGCAGTGCAGTGGAGGTTTAAACGGACCTAACTGTTAATAGCATTAGTTATAAAACGCCCTTTAACCGTAACAACGTTTCAGACCACAAAATACCACACAATGTATAATTCTGCCGTAACTCATCCACTCAATACAGAACAGACCAAATTGTTGCGGTATATGGAAACCATAAAATATTGTGATATTTGATGAGTGCTCATAAAATTTGGCTTGCCTTGTTTTACAATTCCAGGTGTTTATGACATCCCAAGTAACAAGTTTTATGTATTTAAACGTGTGGCCATTTAACCTGCCCGACCTTAAGGTGTTAAGAAGGTCATCACCTTCGAGGTTCATATTCTCGATTTCGTAACAAACTAAAGTATGCCAGGCGGTTCCTTCTCGGATCTACAAGAAAAGAAGCTTGCAAAATTCTCAAACGTATTCGTTACAGGATGGTTGTATATGACTACGTTGCTTAGCAGTGTTATTATTACGATGTTGCACTTCTTCCACGGTGATACGAAATCAAACGTAGAATGTGAGGTAAGTTGTTAAGGCTGATTCAGGGTTGGGCGAAAGTTTACTCCTTTTGTCGTGATTTAGTAACTAATCTAAAAGGAAGTCTCGGTATATCGTGGCAAAGAACAATTTCTAAAGGTCTAACTTATTATTTTTTTAATTTGCACATGCCAACGCCAAGTTATACTCGTTTGAATAAATCGCCCATTTTCCTGACTGTACACATCTGGGTAACTTGCATCAGTTTCTATTCAGGCCAAATCAATAATGCGTGAACAAGGCAGATGGATTAGTTTCCAACTTTTATTGTCAAAGTGAAAGTTTGGCTTTTATACTCGTATTCAAAAAGTATAAATCAAAATGATAATCTATTTTTTTTCATCAAGCAATGTTCCATCGCAAACTGTTTCTGCATATGTTTGTTCGAGATCTGCAAAACATGCAATGAAGTGTTTTTCTTTCTGAGAGAATTTTCGCAAGAGCTATCGGGAGACTCGCGTGATTCAAAATTTGTGAAAAATTGTCAGCAGATTCAAAATTCGGTATCATTAAAATTGTCACCATTTTATATTTTGCTCTTGTTTGATGGATTTTAAGTATAGGAGTATGAAAGTAAAATTTCATTTTGACAATGAGTTGCAAACCAATGAGGCTTGCTTGCTCACGTATTGATTTGGTGTAAATATGTACTGATGCAACTTACACAGATGTGTACAGTCAGGAAATGGGTGGTTTTATTCAAATCATTATATCTCGGGTTTTTTTAATTTAGACATTCAGAAGCCGCTTTTAATGAGATAATAGTTTAAAAGGAATGGTTTTAAAATAAAAATTATATAGTTTTCTTGACTAAACTACAGTAAACTTCTTATTGAATCAGTCTGTACTCTAAAAATTCACCCTTTTGCCATGTTTGCGAAGAACGGATGCATCAGGGTTTTGATGCGAAATTCGGAAGTTAAACAATACAACAGCACGCTTTAAAACATACTATGGATATAATATGTTAGATATTTCACACCTGTGGCACCTGAGCGTATCCAGACATTTGAGTCAGAAAAACGTGGCATTTTTACTTGTCAGAAGATCTGTTAAATGACTAATGATTCTTAATCCCTTCACCATTGTAGACTCATGTCTCACCGACAATGTGTCCTTTCTCTCTTCTCCAGGTTGTTGCTACTCATCGCACCAGCTGGATGCCGTCCCATCAGCCGCACCTCAAGTCTCTCACGAGTAGGCAGCCCCAATTCTAAAATGATGCCGCACTACCGATGTGTAGACCCCGCTAGTGTGGCCACCACGCCTACCGTGCAGGCAACTACAAACATACCATCAGGGACCCGTCCCACCATCATCAACCTGTTGAGCCACTGGCGTCGCCTGGTACTGGGGTCCCTCCAAGTCCCAATATTCCTGTATGGAATACAAGTGAGTATGTTGTGCACATTCTGCAAGAAACTTCAAGTGACAATACTGAGTAAAAGTTACTTGTAGAAACAATGAAATATAAAGGATAACAAACCAAAAGGGTTAATTCGAAAGCGCCTTTCAATCTTGGAAAGATTTTTTTGGTCCTTTATTCACAAGAAACCTGATTAGCAAAGGTTACTCGAGAGAGACTTAAAGAATGAAGAAACTGAATTCGTAAGTTTCTTTCAGCCTTGTAAGACGAAGAAAGACGACTAGGAGAAAAATAACAAAAATGAACAAACAAGGGAACGTTTTCAGTTTTTCAGGAACTTTCATGATCTGTTGAAGTTGGATTTTTAAGAGAGAACGCCATTTGAATGATTTAAATAAACAAAAACAAAATGGTTATTGTTACTTTGACATTTTTAGTCAAAAGGCACTTCGTTGCACTTAAAGGTGTTAGTGAGTTGGAGACTTTAGTTAAAGAGAATTTTAGTGACTTCATAAACTTTGTAATAATTTTGATGTCCCTTTTTCCGAGAGCCCCTCTTTTCCTCGAAAAGAGCAAATCAAGAATGACGACTTGGCCAATTCGTATTATTATGATTTTTTGGAAGGTACATTATTGGATGCGGGCTTAAGAGCCCTATGTTGCTTAATTTTTTCTTGGCATTTTCCAGCTTTAAATGACAAAAACTAAAGAATGTATGATATATGATGTGAATGTTATCACTCAGGAAATTAGAGAGTGGGCAAAAAGGTTTTCATTTTGATTAATTTGAAACAGGTGCTATTATCATATTTTAATTAACAACGCTCTTATACGGGTAGGTATCTTAAATTGAGCTCACGTGAGCAAGTTGACTGTATGTTGATCTGTACGAAGCAAGCCTTATAGTCCAATTCTTAAGTGTGACTCATTTTCAGTGTAATGCCTTTTGATCTAACCCATGTTTTGATTTTAACTTCACATGCGAATCTACAATTTTGGACAATATGTGGATTTGCTTTCCGTTCTCAATATTATGTGATGTAAATATCTTCTTAACTTTGCCTTTATGGAATTAGCACTAAGGGAAAGAAAACAAATCCAGAAAAAATCCAAAAGTAGAGTAATTCCTTCTAACTCTATCTGGCTATCCCGTCCATACGTCACTCCATCTATCCCTTCATCTCTTTCTCTGCTAACTCATCCATTCATTCTTTCCTTCCTTCCTTCCTTCCTTCCATCCATCCATCCATCCATCATCAACCCACCCCTTCTCACCTCATCCTTCCATCTCCCGCCCATCAATTCATTCATCCATCTCCCGCCCAATTCATCCATCCACCAATTCATTGATCCATGATCCAGCCATCCATCAATTCATTCATCCATCTCCCGCCCATCAATTCATTCATCAGGTCAGGTATTCTTGAGGCTTGCTACTAGTATCCTGGCTACCAGTACTACCTGTCCCAGGGCCGGATTGTCGGTGGCTAAGCCCGTCACCCCATTTGGTTCTAACAAAACCTAATGAGGATGGTAGCTGGTTACCCTGGTAGAACTAAAAAGAAAATCTACTTACAAGGGCGTCGGCTTTCGGAGAGCTAATGGCGGCCATCCAGCGCAATGACGTCTGGAAGGGCATCCAGTCAATTATTTTTTCTGCTCCAATAAATCTTCACAAAGCAGTATTGCTGTGAATGTGGGGTTAATCTGGCCACTCCCGTTAGCCGGTGTGAAAGTAATCATAGTCCGGCAGGTATCATAGTCCGGGCTCCATAGACGACAACGAATAAAGCGTGAAACTAATGTTGCGTGAAAAGTCAACTAAATCGATTGCCCTATTGTTCACCATTGTTCCCGGACTGTGAGCCCGGGGACTATACCTCCTGCCAAACCGGGACAAAACCGGATTTAAATATTTGGGTTTTTACTTCTACTACTACATCCACCCATTCATGACTATCCAATCTGTCTATCCACCAATCTACTCAATCAGTTTTATATGGCTCTATCTGTAAAAGTTCTGATTAAACGTATACACTATGTGGCATTTATAATAATAATAATTTTGTCATGCACTGCAAAATAGGGTTGTTCTGTTAAAAATAAACCCCATGGTGTTACCAGAACATTGCACAGGAAAGACAAAATTCAACACTTAAGTAAATACGTTTAGAAACTAATTTGATGCGGACTTCTGTTAACACCTATAGTTTCTTCTAACACCTTATTTTAAGGAACGTTTTATGTGTGAAATAAATATGTTAGGACACCCACCACCCCTTTCCTTCACTTGCATGTGTGTTTCAGTAAAAGCACTGTCATTTTAGATTTAGAAACATACGATAACTACTAACAATTTAATCGCTCTTTCCACCGAATTGTGACTAAGATTGCTTTTATCTGGAGATATGAAATATCCATGATGTTAGGTTAGCACTTGCCATGTTCACCGGTGTTGTAGTATGCTTGGTCTTCTTTTTATTCCGTAATAACTGCTTAATATTGGTAGGCATTTAGGTCTCACAAAACTCTACAATATTGTTATTTGTGTAATATTATTGGATGTGTACATATAGAAGACTTCCAATATTTCATTTTTGCTGTAAACTTTGGGTCCGTTCACATATGCATATTAAAAATTATCCAGGGCAGTCAAATCGAATTTCAACGAAATCATAACTGGCATTTCAGAAAAAAGGTGATAGGAAAAACATTTGCATGCGTATAATTGGTGCGTGACGTCGGTTAATTTCCGTTCTTTGGCTTTTATTGATGGTCATTTGAGAAAGCAAAGACAAGCTACATGTAGCGTCATTTGCGTTTATTTAATTCGTAACTTTTCGCTGTTGACGTAAGTTACTGACTGGTGTAGAGCTAAAACAAAACAAAAGCATATTAGCTATCAATTTTAAGTATGTTGATCATTGTTGCCCGTCATCGTATTCCATCACCCATGGCACAACGATAACATCTACAGTACTATTAATACATCTGTCATCGCTATGTATAGATTAAAGTTGTCATTGTCGTCATCGTTGTATTTCAATCCACTGTCGTCATTCTAAAAATCCTAATCTTCATCATTGTTGTGGTCGTCATCATCGTCATCATCATCGTCGTCATCATCGTCGTCATCATCGTCGTCATCATCGTCGTCATCATCGTCATCATCATCATATCGTCTTCATCTTCGTCTTTTATCTTTCATCTTCGTCTTATCTTCATCTCTTCATCTCGTCTTTATCTTCATCCTCTTCATCTTCGTCTTTATCTTCATCCTCTTCATCTTCATATCCAACCTTCAACTCCATTTGTATCATCTTTATCTTCAGTTCATCTTTATCTTCACTCATCTTTATCTTTTACTTTGTTAGCATTAATACCATTTTTATCGTAATTACCATCTACAAGGGCAACTGCACGAATATATCCACAATATATCTTGAGTATCTTCATCGTCGTCATTATCATCATAATCTCGTCATCACCAACATCATCATCACCTTCGCCATTATCAGCATTATCATCTTATCATTGCCATCATCATCATCATCATTAGCAGCAGTATTGTCGCCATCAACTACCGCAAACGTCCTAAGAAATGTTTTAAATACCTTAACAAGGTGCCATCCAGACACCAGTTTACAACACCAATTTTCATGAACAATACGAATACAAAACCTGCGTGGTCTCGGTGTCCTTGTTCTTATATTGTATTAAGTATCCTATAGGTTGATATAACCGACCTCGTGAAATTTGTTAAATAAGGAAAAGGGTGCGGTGAATAAATAAAGCTTCCAACGTCACACTGGCCTCCAGGTATTTGCATGTACCGCGTTAATTGTCCCTCTTGTAAGTCTTCAAATATTCATCTTTTGTAATGATGTTTGTACGTCAGCAGTTATGTTACTCTATTCCTACCTTTTTGTGGAACAAGAATTGCAATTGATTTTGAAGTAGTTTATTTATAAAAACAAGTGTTTGTTATTGCAACACCTGCAGGAAAGAGTAGCAAATTTGGCATAATTTTACCATCATGGTCATCCGTGTTATTTTAACATACTGTTGTTAAAGCAGTTCTTGAGTAAGGTACGCTATGGATTATTGGACGGTTTATGTTGAGGAAAGAAGAAGAAAAAAAAAGTGGGCGTTTTGGAGCAGAAACTGTTATTTTTTATTTAATTTCCCAACAATGTTACTTTTGCCATGGTTTGTTAATATTTTTCAATATATCGCAAGGAAAAAGGTTGTATCTTTGCAAGAAATTTAAAGAAAATACTTCACTTTGCCATGGTTCAGTTAGAGATGTTATGTAATTCAGCTAAAGGAAGCATTCTTCTTATAGTGGATGAGCCAGACCGTCTGAAGTAGCCTTATTGGTACCACCTGGGGGGGCAAAGAGGCATTTATACCAGGGCTACCTCATACTATGACATACACGAAAATGTATGATGGCCATTCTGTTTTTTTTTTTTTTTTTTTTTTCCTACCTTTTTGTGGAACAAGAATTGCAATTGATTTTGAAGTAGTTTATTTATAAAAACAAGTGTTTGTTATTGCAACACCTGCAGGAAAGAGTAGCAAATTTGGCATAATTTTACCATCATGGTCATCCGTGTTATTTTAACATACTGTTGTTAAAGCAGTTCTTGAGTAAGGTACGCTATGGATTATTGGACGGTTTATGTTGAGGAAAGAAGAAGAAAAAAAAAGTGGGCGTTTTGGAGCAGAAACTGTTATTTTTTATTTAATTTCCCAACAATGTTACTTTTGCCATGGTTTGTTAATATTTTTCAATATATCGCAAGGAAAAAGGTTGTATCTTTGCAAGAAATTTAAAGAAAATACTTCACTTTGCCATGGTTCAGTTAGAGATGTTATGTAATTCAGCTAAAGGAAGCATTCTTCTTATAATTCCTTGCATTTACAGCCTTTTATTGAAGTGAAGGCCAACACCTGCAGGGAGTTCCCTTCCGATTGCTTACAAGAAGGCTATATGATTTGTAGCATTCAGCACCACGGTATGAAGGGTGGTTAGCGCAGAAGAGGATTGGCTAATATTTAGAAACTCTTATTGTTAATGGTTACTCAGATGACCATAACATGTAATCAACCAATCAGAAAGATTTTGAAAAAAAAAAATGTTTGGGAAGCTAATTCAATACCATTCTGTTGCCATACAATGGCCAACTGATGGCTGGACACATAGGGATGCATTAGATGCCATGCGCGATGCTTTTACCTGCACCTGGATTGTGGAATTCTTTTGTTCATGGATCGATCGAACAAAGGAATTCCACGTTTCGCGCACACGAATCACATATGTCATCTAAACCTCCCCATTTTGTTGGTGGTGTAACTTATTCTAAAATCATTGCTCTTCACATAACTATATAGTTTTGCTTGCATGTGTAGATGTGGTTTATCCCATAACAACTTTCACGTACTAAGTCACTTATTAACTTAAACGTGATACTTGATTGGCAAGGTGACCTAGAAAGCTTCTGGTCCGAAGCAAAAGAGCATACGGTGGCCTGATTAAATTTAATTTGACCAACGTAATGGACGGAATCAAACAGATCGAAGAAGTAGAATTGCACCGCACCCGCCTACTTATCACATCCCCTTCTGTAATATAGGGAGTAAATTGTCGATGTTTAGGGAAATACTGGAGCGAAAATTTCGCCCAAAGGAAAGTAAATTACGTTTGTAAGGCTTCATCGATAAAGCTTCGTCGGTTGGTTTACACACTGATACGTATAGAATTGCCAAGAGAAGAAACATGCTGACATTGTTGCTTCCAACCTTTGCATTGAACTTTGTTGCAGGGTGCAATCGGATTTCTGAAAATCCCGCGTTATTGTGAAATTTTGAATGGCGAAGATAAAAATATCCGTTTAGCTTTATTTTTGTTGCATGATAAGTTCCAGATTTCTCCATGATCGTCACCTTGCCAATCAAGTATTTTCATGCCCATCACTTTCACCTCCCCTTCTTTAGTGTGATGTGTAACTACATCGTTTGCGTATACCTCGTGTGTGTGTCTTACTCACCTAGGTGGTATGCTTTTTCCAGACTGGGCCTACAAACCAGAAAGCAGTCCTGGCAGCCGACAGATCCAACTATGGCATTTCATCTTGGAGTTACTGCAGAAGGAAGAGTACCGGGAGGTGATTGCTTGGCAAGGTGACTACGGGGAGTTTCTCATCAAGGATCCGGATGAGCTGGCCCGACTCTGGGGAATGCGAAAGTGCAAACCGCATATGAACTATGACAAGCTCAGTAGAGCGCTCAGGTAATATTTGAAACTCAGTGAATGTTAGAAAGGACACAAGGAGATTTTGTGAGGATACAAAGTTTCATGGTGTGAACTCCCCCAAGAACATTTCAAGAAGTTGATATTGTGATGAAACAATAGAAAAACAAAACCAAACTAAACTAAGTGTCGAACGTGCCTGTGATCTTATCTGCAGTGTACTCTCCCCTCATCCGAAGACCCCATTCAGAGTTTCGTGCTCCTCCTTATATGCGTAACTTTCAAAACTTGAATGCTCGAAGTCCGGTTAATGCTAAAAAAAGTGCCGATTCATTGATCTTAATGTTCCTTCACTATATTGTGTGAAGTTTGATTCAAAAGTCCTTCGTCAATCCTTTTTAGGAAACAAGACAAGCCTCCACGTGAGTGAACTGGACTTTTCCAAAATTACAACACTGGAATTTTCCAAATTCCATGGCCAAAGTGATAGGGAAGTTTAAGATTCCTTGATGTTTTAGTGTAATTATATAATAAGTTATTGCTAAACCATACAGCGGGTGGGGTCATTTCTTTTACGTGATTTTTTCCCAGTGTCGAAACAGTCTCTTTCCACTTGGAAGAGACGGAGACACTAATCTTGCTTTTGCAAGACAGCTAGGGTGTTCAGGGTGATTTTCTTTGGCTGTAACATTAAAATATGTCAATAAATTAGAGGAGCTTTTCGTGATTGATGACTTTGCTCCTCGAGCTTCCTTCCCCTCGGTTTAGATTGTGGTATCGACTGTAGTATGTGTCCCTCACATATCTGCCGATACAATTGGACTTATTATCAAAGTAATTCGTATCATAAAACGCATAATTACAACCAAATGAATTTTCTTTCAAGGATATGTACTAACTGAATAAAAAAAAAATCAAAAATGCGCGTAATTTAGGAAATGTGCCATTTACAGAATCAAGCCATACGTATAATGCAACAGGTCTGCATTAATCATATTCGCGTACGTCACATTATAGTCATAGACGTGTTGGACTGTATTCAAAATTAAATGTGCCTTAATCATGATTAAACCCCTTGTTCAGTCTTCCTGATCCTGCTGATGATTTAACATTCTCACATTCATTCTGTGAAACGACAACTCTGTAAGACAACGTTTGGCAACCTGTTTTGAATTGTTAGCCAAGTAAAGGTTGGGTACATTGATCCCAATCTGGTATTCTTGTGGGTGGAGCGATTCGCTAAAGCGAGGAGTCTTTTAGGCCCGCTTAATTCTGTCACCTAGCTCCAAGGCTGCTCCAAGGATATTTGCGATTGATTTCATAAATGATCCTCCGTGTCATTGTTTTGCGAAGTGAATTGCATTGTATACGTTTATCAGAGTCCATGTCTATTGCAAAAAAAAAACGAGAGAGTTTTCGAATTATTTTGATCAAAGTAACACGTCACAATTATCATGGAACATAAAGGAGAGTAAGGCGTGTGCAGTAGGGTTTCTATCCTTGTTCTAAAAAGTTGAAGTATAGATTATCTGAGCATAATCGACTCAACCAAAACAATAATTGAGGTAAATAGGGTGCGAAAAATCAGGACGGATTTTTAGCTGGTCGAATCATGTGTGTCAGAATTAATACGTCGATGCAGCATCAATCAGAACCAGCGAACCTGAAATTGCTTCTTAAATTCAAAATGAGTTATTTTGTTCTTTGCCTATAGGAGAATCGATCATAGACTTGGCCAATGACAATAATAATTGGGAGTTATGAAAGCTGGTAACTCTTACCAGCTCTGTTGTCTCATTGTTTGTTTCTCTGTTGATTTGAACCGTTATTGTTTGATAATTCGCTCTTCGGTAATTCTAAACAATCCTTTCCTGGTTACTTGCGAACAGCCATTGAAATCCCATACAGAGGTCAGTTTCAGAACTATTTAGAACCTATTGTCCCTCAGATTCGGAAAGGTTTATCCTGTTTAAAAAAATCTGAGGTAATATTACTAAAGACCTGAAAGGGGCTAGATTGCATAATGTTTGTTAAGGTTGGGAATGCAATACATTACATACCCTACTTTTCGAGTCTTTACAGACTAGATTAGATGCTTTTTGTATGACATAACCGAGAGAAGTGGGTATCAGGTATACATAAAAAGCTTTCGTCTTCCAGGTGTTGGTTTCTTTGAGGATGCGCAATATATTGATATTTAGAACTATATTACGAATATTCTGAATTTTAAGGAATTCTGTTAATTTCGGAATTGTTAAAAAAAATAGAACATTTCACCTATTAAAGACAAGTTCATCCTTATTGTGCTTGTTGTATTAAAGGGTAATTCGACATCACCGAACGGATCTGATGTGATTTTGGAAAGTTGAATGATGTAACAAAATGTGTCAGGCAACCATTTTCGAATTTCACGTTAACCTAAATGCAGTGCATAACACAGCAAATGATGTCACGAGCCTAAACTCATACGGGGAGAGAAATTCTGGCTAATTTTTGAAATCGTTTAACCCTCAATACGCACGCGTACCTGTGCTGGTGCGACTTCAATTGCTGCATTATAATACATTTCGAGGAACGAAAAAGTGAATTTTTGTCGGAAGCAGCTTTTAATTTTGCAGTATCAGGAGTAACATCCAAGAGAAGATTACCTGGATGTGATAATATTAGTCTTGAAAACTTTATTTACAGCGATTTTGGTTTTTCTTGTTGTGTTTTTCAGATACTACTACAACAAAAGAATTCTGCACAAGACGAAAGGCAAACGGTTTACGTACAAATTCAATTTCAGTAAACTGATCCTTGTCAACTATCCAGGAACAGATTTGAAGTACGTTCCACCATATTTACCTCCGCCTTCGGCGCCCCCAACTCTGGGTCGTGTAGCATCCCCTGATGACGTCATAACGTTGGACGATGAGGCTAGTACTCCTAATACTGCTAAGGAAAGACTGGGCATGCGTAGGTTGTCTGAGTCCAGCAGTAGTGACTCTCTGGAAGAGTCGCTTGAATCTGGTGAAAGAACAGCCAAAATGAGTCGAATGCGATCTCATAGTTTGACAGATGCCGAGTTAGAAAAACTCAATGGTGGAAAGCAACCTATTGCACCAAGCACTGTAGTATCAGGGGAGAAATCTCTGGGAATACCACATCCAACATCACTAGGACCAAGGCCTCCATATTCTCCTGGATTCCCGCCATCATTTAGACAATCCTTCTTCTCTCACTCGCTTCCAGCCAGCCCTTGTTATCTATCGCCCTTAGCCACACCATCGCCCGCTCTTTACACAGCGCCTGGGCCAAGGTTTACTTATAATCCAGCAGAAATTCGTGCCCATCAAGAGGCCCAAGCGAGACTAGAACATAGCAGGGTAACTCAATTACGAGGCGAGGGAATTAGTCGGTTCCCCATGCCATTGCCACATTCTCCAGGAACAATATGGCGGACTATGAATGAAAATGAGTCCAGAATACGTAGTCTGGAACTGCGTGCTCCTGAGAAGTCTCCCGAGAAGCCTTTGCCTGAGAGGCCATTGCAATCAGAACTATATTTAAGGCGTATGAATGAGCGCCGACAAGCTGAACAGCAGAAGATCGTACCTGTAATTTCACAACCACCAACAGTTAGTGAATTAAAGCCTCCCAAATTCGAGGACAATACTTCGAATAAATCTGAAGACACAAATAGGCCTTCAAGTGGTTCAAGTCCACCAGAAATGATAACTTTGGCTAGGCAAACGGAACAGTCTACGCCTGACAATTGGTCTAAACAACGCGAGGTAAAGACTCCAGATATTATTGTGAAGTTCTCAGAACCATCTACCCCAGTCCTGTTGCAGCAAGTTGCTGAAGGCAATGAAGGTATATCACATAAGGAACTCTCAAGACAAAAAAGTCAGTCAGATAATGCTTTGGACAAAGACGCCAACCCAAGTTCCGATTTAGGAAGCAGCGTTGGCAGCAGCGGAGAAAGCCTCTCAACTGAACAATCGGAAAGTGAAAAGTCAATTCCAATTAAGCTTCGCTTTAAGCGGAAGTGGAATCGCGATAATATACGACCACCGTCGTATACTGAGAGTGATACAAAGTCACCTAAGCTTTCTCTATCTCCAGGACTGTCCAGCTCCCAGTCATTGCCTTGTACTCCTACGCAAAAACCAGGTATGGTCAATTCGGTCTTCCAGTTTCCACCACAAGTAGACCCTTCGTCATATCGTGACAACAGTATGCGAAAGTTTCGGGACTACTACTTTGATATTGATAGACAACGGATGCAACAGCGTTCACATTGGTCAGAACAGACATTTAAATCAGAAAGCCCATCAGCCGAGGCAGATCGACTTTTAATGCGGCCTCCGCCCGCTCCCTACACATTGTCGAAACCGCCAGAAGAAATCATCATAAAAAAGGAACCGGGAGATGGTGTCGGGACTTAACCTTTGACCTCTAAACAAGGTCACTGATATTATCAGACATGCGTGCTGGTGCTGTGCCCGTTTTATTTATATTTTTAAATCGTCAACAAGTTAACGGGTACTGTATTAGCTTACAGTGGTACTGATTATACCCTACTTGGTGACGTTTTTAAGCTGTAACCACGGTAACAAAGTCTCGCGGTGATATTCAGTGATTTGTATGTTGTTTAACGAAATGTATTTATAGATAAATATCAAATCAATACATCGAGTTATATACTCAGATTCTAATCCATCCGCGCTTTTGGGCAGTCAGGGAATTACGGAATGTTTAAAAGGTTAACTTTTATCATGTCACAGCTTTAGAATTGTGTTAGGGGTGAGCGATACTACGTAAACAGTTAACACCCACGTGTTTGGTAATGTTATATTAAAACACAACGAGTCTTTGTTAAGATTAGTTCCTGCATCTTCCAACCCTACTACAAATATTTTGTAATCTCGTGTACGTCACGAGGTGCCTGGGTAGACGTCTTCTCTTAGAAATACCCTGGCGTAAATACTTGCTTCCATAAATATTGCTGAATTTAGATACATTTGTTTTGTTTTAATCACACAACCTATATTATGTGTGATGATTTTGGCGGCTACCTGCCTGCATTCCAACTCGGATTACACCTTAAACTGTGAGTGAAGGGTTCTTTAGGATACCAGGGAAACTGATCAAGTTTTGTCTAATTTCCGTAAAGAAATATTCTGCCATATGATACTGAAATATATTGATATTTCAGGCACACCAGGTTCGTGTGTCCTTTCTAATCTAAATGTAATCAAGGAAATTTCATTCTTATTGTGTGGAGCATATTTGTGAAAATCTAAAAGAGTGAAATTTGCTCTTTGAAAAGAGTGATTGGGGTTAAAATTCAATTAAAATCATTTCCTTTGAAAATAAAACTCAAATTCACTCTTAACTCATATGGTATTCTTTTTAAGAGATTTTATCGTTTCAGAATGGCCAGGCTGTGTATGTACTCCAAACGAATCAATTATAAGCTTTTAAGTATCACTCTTTAAAGAGGGTTAAAATCGAGTAAAATGCACACCAGTGTGAGTGAAATTCATTTAAGAGTGAAATTCGCTTTTAAAATAGTGTAAAGAGAGACATTCACTCTTCAAAAGTTCAGGATTTTACTCCGTTATTGTGATCACTGTATTAGCACTCCACAAATTCCACTCTTACACTTAGATCTATAGTTTGCAAAAACAAAAACACGGCAGATAAGATATTGTTTTAATCATACTTATGATTATGTGCTGACTATAATAATAGAAAGTTAAAGCACTTCGCAAACATTCGGCATTTAAATTTGCCGAGATCTTACAAGTGTAAATGCTCAACTTGCATCTTTCAAACAGTGTATTAATGTAACGGTTACATAAACCTGATCGGTTTATCATGGACGGACATTTGACAAATTGTGAGAGTTTGAAAACCTGAACAAAAATGAGATATAGATGAGTTGATTACTTTAGTTTCAAACAAAAAACAATCCACTGAACCTCATTCTTTCAGGCTTTCAAACTTCATTATTGGTCAAATGTCCGTTCGTGATAAACCGATTTGTTTGTTTCGGTTTATATTATATTCGTAAAAAAACAGTTTGCACAGAGCGATACTTTGCTAATTTCCCATTTTGCCCAGAAGCAAGAAATTACAGCTTATTTAGCTAGTCAAATATGTCCCAGTTGAGTTAATTCCTCTACAGATTTAATAAACACTGTCTCCTATTAGCCCCCAAAAATAGAATATGGTTTTGAAGCAAAAATCCTTGCCAGATAGCATTCCTGCGTACACTGTAATTAGTTTGGTCAAAAACTTTGCCCAACATTGATTCAAATACAGTCTAATACTGCATGGGCCACATTTTACTAACATTGGTTAACATTTGTCCAACGTAACATTTTGTAAGTTTTGTTGGGTAATCCTTAACAAATGTTGGGTTCCTTTTTATCCAATATTTTCCATTTTACCCAATAATTTATTGATTGTTGATAATTGAACAACTTTGGCAATCGTTGGACAAAAGTTGCCCACACTTAGTCAGTTAGATAAACTTCACAAATTTTGAGAGCTGATCCAAAAAAGCACATATAAAATGCAGTCATGTTTGTACTTGCAGTAAACATGATTTTTTCACGCATATTCAAATGGCATATGCCATGAGTATTGTTTCAAAATGGAGTAATACTTCACTGTACAATTAACGATGGGCAAAAGTTGACAACTTTTTTGCAGTGTACTTACAAATGTAATAAAGAGTTGATCCAAAAATTGTTATGTTTGGACATGATTTTTCACCTATATTCAAATGGCCAGATACGCCAAGGGTATTGTTTGAAAAGATTAACAATGCACTGTAATAAACAGAACAGTTTAAGTGAAGTTTGCCTATTTCCTAAAAGGAATCAAGTAAACTCATCCTCCAGTAATTTTGTAATATTTCAAAACAATTTGACGTGGGTATTGTACTATTTCTAGTTCAAACTGAGAAAGATATTTCTAAGTGTAAAAGAGTGAAAGTCAGTCTTAAAGATCACTTGATAGGAGTGATTTTCGAATGAAGTTCTCACTCTAAATTAGGATGGATCACTCGAATAGCTCTTTGACAGTGACTTTCACTCGTTTACATTTAGAGAGTAGTGTTATTATGGTACAATGACATCAGTCTTAATCCACCTTCCACCTGGCATAAGCACATTGTTTTTATAACAATAGCAATGGTATGCAAATTCAAAGACAACACACTGGCAGTGTGCTAGTGTGGTACAATGACATCACAGTTTTAATCCACCTTCCACCTGGTATAAGCACATTGTTTTTATAACAATAGCAATGGTATGCAAATACAAAGGTAACACACTGGCAGTGTGCTATTTTGGTACAATGACATCAGTCTTAATCCACCTTCCATCTGGCATAAGCACATTGCTTTCCAAATAATAGCAATAGTATGCAAATTCAAAGACAACACGCTGGGAGTGTGTTTATAAAATTTGTGCCAAAAGCATGCAGGTTGGATTAAAACTGTGAAGTCCTCGTATAGGATATATATTATATGGTTTTACTTAGAAATTGTATAACACACACTTCAGATTTGCTTTCAAGTTCTAGAAAATGATTGGATTAGATTTGTGTATTTTATTGTGTCAAAAAATTGTTTACAGGACAGAATTCTTTTAAATGCATGTTTAGACAACAAATTGGGGTGATTGATTATTTTTCTTGTGACCAGGAACACGCTCGAATGCTGTCAGTATACGTATCGGAGTAACTTTCATTTCTCAAATCGCTCTTGAGAGCGTTTGATGAATCTCTCTAGTTCCTTGAACAACTGACGATGTTGTATTTGAAGACAGTTCTGGACTCTTTGTTCTTGGAAACTAAAGAGAATATGGTATTTCAAGAAATGAAAGGGTGCACGTTGCTAAATGTCTAACTGTAGGGAACTTATGAAGATCTGAAAATGTAGGCCTTATATTTGTGAAAAAAATTATTTTTTAAATCTTAGCAGCAGTTAAGCAATAGTTAACCGTCGCAAATATTATTGAAACAACTCTACTTCGTGGTAGTTAAGCGATTCTGTGACTAAATCAAGAGAAATTGTTAAAATGCTAGGAGCAAATATGCTAGGAGATTTCCACCTACATAATATCGGCTAAGTGGAATCTTGACATTTGGAACAATATTTAAAAAAAAAAAAGCCGTTTATTATTCAGCAGAATAAAAGCTACGTTGTAACTTTTCGCCAGCGTGAATAAGGCCACCCCATGAACATTATACGAAACACGTAAAGGTAACTGATTCGACATTAAAAAAAAAAACAAGCCCTAGTTGCATTTGTTATTAATTCGTCACCTTAATTTGGCCTATCTTTCGGTGTCTTGTGTATTTGGTAACGCAAGGCGTGCCTGTCCTCAATACGTGGCCATGGTTGGCAACGACATTAGAGGCGATATGCAATGACGTCAGTGGTTGGATAATTAGACCATCAGCAGACACAATTGGTTTCACTCTTTAATTATTATAACAGGGAACATATTAATGTTTTACTTGGCTTTGTTCTCCAGTGAAAATCACGAAATCCGTGTATTATCTAAAACTTATTTTAAGATTTAATCTTAAAATCACGACATTTCCGACTAATGCAGTTACACGAAGTGGAAGGCCGGCTGAGAGAGTTCGTTGTTATAAGTGGTAATATATACCAAGCGACAGTCACGATCGATTAAGCAAGATCGTTTTACACTTGCTTTTAGAGCTTGTTATTAAAGCGCTGTATCGTTTTAAAAATAATTTCCTTGGAAATTTCAAATTGCTCTAATTATAAAGGACTTAAAATTCTAGGAAATGGAGAATTTCCAATATTTTCGTATGTTGATACCGTACATTGGACCATAATGCTTAAACTTGCGCATACACATGCTTGAAAAATATAGTGTTTCAGTGCAAAGGGAAGTATGCTCTTAAGGTTGAAAACAAGATACTCTTAAAGTTTAAACATCCTTACCATGCATCTAGGCCGCTTGAACATCACATAATAGAGGATGATATACAGTATTGTAGGGCAATTTTCAGTCTCCAAATGGTAGTCAATATTATGTTTATGTAGCGTCGCTTGACGTGTAACTGTTAAAACCGGGCTATGTTTTATTGTTCATGTGACTAAAGTATGTAAAATGAATAAGTGCACACATACTGTCATTTGTTTTACATCAATTTAATTGGGCAACACGAGTTTGTGAGGTGGTAATTTCAGTGCCCTTGTGATTTGTAATAATCATGTTCAAAATTCATAACACAAGCATGGTAATGCGAAATTCGGGCTATTGGTTTCAATTCATATGTTGTTAATTATGTATGGTCCGTTTTAAATAATATGTGTAGACATGCTAACTTAACTCTAAAGGTCCGTCCATACTTCTACTGCAATGCAGTGCAGTCCTGCTCTATTGTCGATATATCGATCACTTTCCACTGCAGCTTGGTGCAACCCAATGCAATGCAGTTAAAACGAATCTAACTTTCTTGCAGTACTGCATTGCATCATCTTGGGCAGAGACTGCTATTCGGGCAATGCAACTCACTGCAGTGCAGTGGACGTGTGAACGGAATAGGAGATGAAGGTTTGATCATTTAACATGTATCAGCGAACATGGCCAGAAATGTGTTTGGTGCTCTAAGGAACCATTTTTGTCTTATTGTGGTTTACTAAAGATGTACTGTTTTGTAAAGATAATTTTAACTTGTATCCACTTGTGTACACTCTCAGAAATATGGGTTTTAAAATATATCCTCTATAATTATGGAACTTTAGTGGACAAACAATGTTATGCAATAACAAAAAAAAGTTCTGTAAAGATCTGTAGAACCCTTTTTAAGAAGTGTTTAGAAAGTGAGAACAAGGAAAAAAGTTTTCATAGTTAAAACATTTTTACTTTGTGTAATTTGCACAGCTATTTTTCCTCAAGTTATAACAATCATTATAGAAACGTGGCTCTGGATATCCTGGTTGATATATTTGGTTCCTCAACTTAGAACATTAGGTCGTATTCAAGTCCGTCAAAATGTCCCTGTTGTTTTGTTTAAATACTGCAGTTTTCGAAGAGTTCATAACATTAACAGTGATGCGTATGCATTAAAATTAATAATACTACACGTGTAAGCTTTTAACTTTCGTATGAGATGTGACCCATGCTTTTCACGTCTTTTCTATACAAAAGTGTGAAGTGTGATGTAGTCAAAGATGAAGTTGTAGTTAAAGAACTATTACTACTATAGTATGTTCATTATAAGACAACACGGAGACATAATCCGACATTTTGTTTTGCTCGGCAAATTTATTTTATCGGAAGTCACGTGTCATCCTAAAGTGGATAAACATAAGTCTGTATGGGATATTTGTTACCGGTTTGTAATTTTGGTCACTTTTCTCAAAGCTGTAGTATTGTAAAGATGTAAAAAGTGGGTCCGATGATGTTGTTTTAATTGCCATGCGTGAGTCGTGTAATGTACTGGAATATGGAATTGTTCTTCTATCAATCAACTGAAAAAGAAGTCACGTTCACGTACGCATGATGTTTTTCCCCTTTTGTTCGTACTTGAATAGCGTATCCTTTGGCAGCCAATGCAATTTTCACCAGACCTCTAAGTATTACAAACTTACCTCCCATCAAGGCCAGGTATAAGATAATTAAGATTGATTGATGAGGTGCCTAGACCTGTAGTCAGTTCTTCAGAAGTCTGTGAATAAACCAGAAAATACCAGGACAGATCAATGGGAAGAGGTCCGATTTTTTAGATACAGGATGAAACAGAAATGCCCATTCAGAGAAAAGCTATGGTAGCGATCATGGATCGAAAAACCAAATCAAATTCACATAGGGGTCGAATTCGTGTCATATTGTTGAAAAGCGAGCGATCTGCCGCTTTGCCGACCCCTCTCCATTCATTCACCCCCATCTCCTCACCCCCATCCCCTCGCCCTCTCCTTACCTTGTTTGGAAAATGGAGTGCAAATTATGATTTGGATGAAGTGTGATAAGGTATGCAATACAGGAAGTGATTGCAGTTATAATTAAAACAGCAGCAACATTCCATATCCATTACCCTGAATGCCCTGATGCTTCTCAGGATTAGGGAAAATAATGCCTTAAATCTGATCAAATGTCGTTGAAATATACCCGTTGGGTCGAGCATGCATGTCAGTTTTCACTATGAGCTAGAGTTGTCTCAATTCCCATGGCACAGTTCAGTAACTTCCATTCATCAATGTATTTAGAAAATACACCCCCTGGTTTTGGGGTATAATATATATGATGCCCAGAGCACACAAGGTCAGTTCATGTCAATGCATGTACAAGTACAACCCACTGAACTGTGTCCTTGGAGGATGAGCATATTGTAACTCATTGTTATGTGAACCAAATGATGCTTCCTTCGATGTGCCTTTATATTGTAAATTTCACACAACTGTATATTGTATTACGTATACGTAAACGTCTAACGTTATGCGTTGTTTGATATCGGGTTGATACTGTTTTGCATTGTCGAAATAGTTTGTATGTCACGTGATTTACTCTCGCCTTAACTCTGTAAACATGTCTATTTTTAGAGTTGTTCATCAATTGCACTTGTTGCATATTGCAGCGGAATTTTGTCGTTAAAATTTCGTCGTAAAAATTTCAGGAGTGTAATGTTCGTTACATAGAGAGGCCTTTGGATTTTTTTTTTTAATAATGTTGCCAAAATGTATGTCAGCGTAGAGAAAATGTCTATCCACATTTAGTCAGATACACGATTTTGAAGGAAGCACGTTATAACTTCCAACAAGTTTCCAGCCAAATTAAATAACGACCGACGCTGTATTTGAAGATCGGGAAAAATGTTTTCAATATTCAAAATTTCAGAGATTGATTTTTCTTCTCTCAGTATTTTAGTTACACAAAAACAGCATTTAAGCAGTTTCTTAAACCTTCCATTTCTTTTCCAAAAAAAAAATTAAATAATAAATTGACAAAATGTAACATTGATTTAGATTTTAAGTTTACATCTTGACTATGATTTCTAAAATAATGATTAAATTTTTTTTCCTACTGACTGATCCAATCCCAGAATCAGTGGTCGAAGACAAGCAAGCATTAATTTTATTTGTGATTCCATCATTTCAATATTATAATTTTATGGCAAAACCAGGAGATATATTTATACAATCTTTTAAGTATTTTGCCCAAGTACCAGCTGAGAGCAATGACATCGTTGCCCTAGATTATTCGGCCAAAGGATTAAAAATGCATGGTACAAACCGTTTTAAACAATTAAAAACATTAAAAAATATGGGTCAAAGTAGCTTTCATGTTGATAATCCTATAGATAATATAAATAATTTAAATTTCAAACAACTACAGATAATAGATAATCCATTGGACTAAATATGATTACCGTAATCAATGTGCTAAGGACGCCCAAGTGTTTACCTATCGAAAATATGATAAAATGAATAGAAATATATTCTATAGAAGTTAAACGTAACTGTCGTAAATGGGCAAGTTATACAGCTCCGATAATTTTTAAAACCCTTCCTCACAAGATTTCCAAACACATAACTAAATTTGCAAATTTAAGCGATAAAACCGTGTATCTTAATGAATTTGGCAGACATTTGTATCCGCGTCACGCTGACGTTATAAGCCTTCGTAAGTTCGACGCCCCCTTTAATGAGTACGAGGGTCCCTTAAGACCAATAGAGGTTTTTCATGCAAGTTGCTAATTGTTCACCAGAGAATACAAAATAATCGTGAACTTCATACACAGATTGTGGTAAAGTAATGTACACAGTTTGAGTATAAATTAATCAAAGTGCATGTAAGAAAACAACTTCTGAAATGCATTTTTTGGGCTAGAGTGATTTCACTATTGACGTAAGTAGACTATCATGAATACAAAATCTTTTTGAATTATATAAAAAATGCACATAAAGGTGCAATTTTACACAAATAACGAAAATATTTACTCTAGGGCGGTTTCAAATGCATTATTTAAATTTGAATCGGTTTCTCTCTGGTTGATTAACAACGTAGTGGCTTAAACATAATTTTGATAAGTGTACGATAATAGTCTTTACACTTTTGCTTAAATTTTAAATAATTTTCATCACGATTCGTACCCGGTTTTATAGTATTTTTACCATAGTCTGAATGGGAAGAATTGTTTAATACTTTCTGGAGTATTATGCAGAATATGCGGAGGAAACGTTCAGTCGTCTCATCTGCATGATGGTTAGCTTTCATCATGATTTAATTCAAAACGGAAGACGATGTATACTGAATCTTGACTGAAAGTAGATTTAGGTACCAGGTAATACTATGGTTAAATCTGGGAGAACATACTTAAAAGGAACCAATTGTTTTATAGCAGATTTTTTTACACCGACGAGAAATTGCGGCGATTTATTAGTTTTACCATTTCCAAAATATACTTTCTATAATAATATTTTGTTGTCCTTTATAGTTATGGAACAATCAAGAAAATTGTCATGCAATGAAACGATAGAGCTTCTATAACAGATTATTATTGTCGCCTTTGGTTCTTTAAAACTTCTATTTTTTTCTAAAATGGTTTGTGACTCGATAACGAATCTTGTCAAATTACCTAGAACCAAAATGGGTAAATAAAGCATTTTTCCAAAGCTTTCCAGATTCGCATTTCTTTCCTATTTTGATGAAATGTCCCATCGACCATGTTTACAGACAGGAAAAGTTCCCGTTGAACCTTTGTAATCTAGGGTATGCTCAGACGACCCAGGTCTTTTGTTAATGCGCTAACTTAGAAACTTAAAGTCTAATTGGCGGTGGGGTGGCGGCTTGGGTGGGGTACCGGCGGGTGGGGGTGGGGTATAGGGGGTAGGGGTAGTATAAAATGGCTTTCTACTCGATACTTTTTGATAATTATTAATGGAACACGGACTTGAATTCAATAAGGAAGATTTATATTTAGTACTAATTAAACTTGTCAAACTTGGAATTGATCCTGCTGTACAAACGATTTGGTTGAGAATCAACTTAACTCGATGTTCTATAGGTACCATTGAATGTAGTATCCAATGATATTGATGCTATAACTATTTTGGGAAATAAATATCTGTTTTCTTTCAAAACATCGCTGGAGTTGTCAATTATGTCCCCGCCGAACGAACGTCGGGAGGGGACTATAAAATGGGCTCCGTACGTATGTCCGGCTTTCTGCTGTTTCTTTTTTATTCGTATGGCCGTCTGTATTCCGTATGTCTGTATGTCCGTATGTCGTGATAAAAATGTTAACCCGGCAACATCGCATATCTTTTTTCTGGATTGTGCTAGAGTAGCCAAAACTTGGTCTATTGTAGGAGGGGATACCCCCCTACTCACCATGTAATTCATTCCCCCGGGTCCTCCCCTGGGTCGTCAGTGGGTAGGGGAAAAAAGGACAAGGGAGGAAAAAAGGTCAATATTGCACAGGAAAATGTCAACATTGTGACAATTTATCTAGAGTTCTGTAAGGGCTACGATGTGAGGTAACTTGGTGGAAAGAAGCAAGGTTGATGAGTTCTCAACCTGATTAGATTTTGGGTGTAAAAATAGCTAATTAAGTATCTAATTTGCAGTTATTTATGGAAATTTCCCCGCAATGCTGGTTACAAGTTTTCTGGAGTTCTGTAAGGTGTATAATGATGAAACTTGGTGGAAGGAAGCTGGCTGAGAAGTTCTCGACCTGACAGATTTTTTGGTGCGAATTTTTTTTAGTTCTAGTTGTTTACATGTGGGTCATTATTTTGGGTTGCCAGCCTGTGGACATGTCTTGGAAAATGTGAACAATACGTAAAAATTCAATGTTTCGCCCCTTTTCCAGACCCGTATATGGGTCCCAAATTTAAAATGTGATAACATGATTTTTTCAAAAAATAGTTGTTGACAACATTGAGTAAATATCATAGTTTACTAAAATTTAGTGAATTTTCAGGGATTTTTGCATGCTGAATTTTAAGATTTTCTGAGGCATTTTCTTGAGTAACCATATTTTTGGCGAGCTAGCTTGATGGCCAAAATTAAGGGTGACTGGTGCATTTTAGTTGTCATTTAGTGATCGCTATATCGGCGGGGACATATTTTACCATCGCGTAAATACAGTCGCCTTGTTGTGTTTACCTGTTATTTCAACATAATTTTGTGTGGAGAACATATAAAGGGGGGATGACCCAATTTATAAAGGTTCAATCTGAATTGAAGACCTTCACCCCAGAGCCTCATCTGTTAAGTTTCACGCCGATACTTCAATCTGATTTGATATGAGAGCGACAAAGTGATTATATAAGCCCCATAGAGACTTGTTAAAATCAATATGGACGACCAAAATAAGACATCAAATACACACCTACAAAAAGAGAGAATGCAGCAAGCAATATATTACACTGCCAGTAATCGTGTACACGTGCCGTCTCGGTTAGAAAAAAATTACAAGTCCAAATTCCACTTTTAAAGTGGGCACCCAATTTCCCTTTTTTTTTTAATATTTAATTAGCATACTTTTTTTTAACGTTTTAAAAATACAAACAGAGCTTACCCACTAGGCAGAGATTATGTGCAGTAAATTTGTTTTTTTTTTTTTTTTTTTTTTTTTTTTTTTTCTACCATGGGCACAATTATCTTTTGTATGGCCAACAAAGGCCTAGCCTCGCATGGCAAAACAATAAAACCACGTCAATATCCAACCTATGGAAATATGCAAGAACTCTCACGAAATTTGAAATCGACTATAATAAGGGTTGAATTGTACCAATAGTTAAGTCAAAAATCCTCATTTCCGTGACTTATCTTTGGTAAGGTTTAACGAGCTGATTTGACGTCAAAGGAATTTAGAAGGTTTTGAGCCCACGGCCCTCTGGGAAAATGTCGGCAATTTCCAAATTTCCCCCCACGGGAGGTGGTGGGGGGGGGGGGGGTAAAGTTTCTGCAGGGGTAAAATGGTCCACATAACGTTTGTATAGCTCATATTGTTCGTGTGTATAACACGGGTAAAAAAGGTTATGGTGGACCTGTCGTAAAATGCTCGTTATGGAGCTATAAGCAAAATAGACTACAGGTCAAATGTTTATTAAGGAAAGGTCAAGGTCTTACTGGTTTGATTGAGTTTAAAAGTATATTTAATTATTATGGCATCTGTGTGCAATACCACAATGAGATTAGCGCGTACCGCACCCAACACTGACACAATTACGCAAAAAAATATTGGGCAATCGGTTATGCAACTCGTCAAGGAAATACTCCGTTTTTATTAGTTTTGAAGCCATTGTAAAACTAGTTTTTAGTCAAGTAAGTTCTTCCTGCATAATAATAATAATATTGAAGGGCTTTTTTCGGCAGATACAACAGAAAATATCGCCCGCACCAAGAAAATATCAGGCTCGTATTCGACTCGCCCGATATTTGATCTAGCTCGGGCGATATTTTCTGTATCAACCTCAGCCATCCAATATTATATAATATTGAATTAAATTATGTAGGGTTATACCTATACACTTATAGCATCAGAATTTGGTCCCCCATTGAAGTGTGTGGGGAAAGTGTCCCCTCCCTGTAACCACGAGATGCCAAAAAAAGGAAGGGGGGGCCAAAGATACAAAAATACTTTAAATCAAGTATTTTTAAAATGTTTAAGATACTTTTAAACTCAATCGAAACAATATAAGACCTTGACCTTTACTGAATAAATGTTTGACTTTTAGCCTATTTTGTGGTTCTTCATAGCGATGCATTTAAGGACGGGTCACCATAGACTCTCTTACTTCTTGTACCACACGATCAAATTGAGATATACTAAACGTTATTGGACCATTATTTAAAATTTACCCCTGTAGAAACTTTACCCTCCCCCCTCATGTGGAAATTGCCGACAATTCCAGAGGAACGTGGGCTAAAACCTTTAAAATGTACTTTTGAAGTCGAATCAATCGTCAAACCTTACGTGCCAAAGATTAGTCACGGAAGTGAGGCTTGACTTAAACTACAAACAAGGGAAAGTTGACCATCAGAGGATATGGGCTGTGAATAAATAACATTTTTGTTCGGTAATCGTATCGTTAAAATGCTACCATATTATCTATTTCGTCCCCAGTTTATTCGAAGTAGCGAGTCGTCCGCTTTGAGAACCAGCCAAAATACGAAGCGATGTCACTGCCATATTGATCTACTTCGTCCCCAGTATAGACAGGAGCTAGCCAGACATTGTAAACCAAATCTGCCAGTACAAAGTTTAGTGATTAAAATATGTTGACAGACTGACAGGGACCCATGAAACACGATTCTTAAGTGCAGCAAATGGTGCCTTAAGGAGAGGGGGGCCAAGACAAAGTTTGTACAGGGGTCAACTTTTTAAATTGATCCAATCATGTTGAAAAGTATACCATGTTATTTGTCTAACCACAAGGATTCAGGAAAGGTATAGTTTGTACTATCTACAACTTAAAGTTTAAGAGTTATAGGCTAAAAACAGCAAAAATCAATAAAAAAGGATCAATTTCAGTTGTACAGGGTCAAATTTTTAAGTTGCTCCAATTTGGATAAAAAATGGTGCAAATTATTGGTGGAGCTCATAGGATCAAAATAAGGAATAGTTTTGAGTGTCTCAAATGCTTGCTTAAGAAAGTAGGGGGAAACAGGTCAAGCCCCATTGAATGCAATGGGCGGTGACCTTCTGTGCCCCCTACATCGGTAACTAAGCATTGTAGACAGTCAAAACTATTCCTTATTTTAATTCTGTGAACTCCATTAATAATTTGCACCATTTTTTTATCTAAATCGGAGCAACTTTAAAATTTGACCCCTGTACAATTGAAATTGACCCTTTTTATTGATTGTTGCTGTTTTTAGCCTATAACTCTTAAACTTTACGTTGTAGATAGTACAAACTATACCTTTCCTGAATCCTTGTGGTTAGACAAATAACATGGTATACTTTTCAACATGATTGGATCAATTTAAAAATTTGACCCCTGTACAAACTTTGTCTTGGCCCCCTCTCCTTAAGGCACCATTTGCAGCACTTAAGAATCACGTTTCAGGGGTCCCTGTCAGTCTGTGAAAATATTTAATCACTCAAACCTTCTGTACTTGAGATGTGTTACAAATGTCTGTTAGCTCCCGGGTTATTAGGTTTATTTCTTCACAACCCGATATCCTCTGATGTTCAGTCTTTCTGATTTGGTCCAATACATCCATATCAACTGTGATTTTTTCTCTCTCCGGAGTCCCGCTTGACGCCTTCAGCGTAAAAAAACAAAAACAATATTCGCCTTTCCTTTGACAGGTAGACAATCTTCTTACTCCCGCGATCCCACAAAACGCCAAGCTTGAAAATAGAAGAAACTGACATTTCTCTCACTTTGGTATTTATGATAAGATTTTGATATATATTCTGAACCACTGCAGTACAGATAACATAACAAAAATTAAAAGCTATTATCGTTTCAAATTCAGTGAGCGTTCTTGCAAATAATGGTATGCTGGAATCAAATCCCCGGCTTGCTAAAACCCCCTTTTTTGGTGCCAAATTATTTAATGTAATTGTCAATTGACATTTTCCGCTCCTTTTCATCCGAAAACAAACATCCACCGGGGTATAGGTAAGACACAGGGTGATCCCAAAGTGATGGATGGGGGGTGGAGGGTGGCAACCACCCTACCCCCCTCGGGAGAGAAGTACCAACATGCCTAACACAACACAGGAATACACAGGACACTTGATTTTGTACCAATAGATATCTATGGTCCTCCTCTTTCCATTGAAACCAAAATGAGTACCACATGCCTAGCATTACTCACAATGACGTCATAATTAAGTTCGCATGTCAGCAAAACTGCCCAATTTTCCATAGACACAGTGAAAAAAAATTCAAGGTTTCGCCAAAAAGGTTAGGAAAATCAGATTTTCATGCGGTTTTTGACTCTATTTGATGGAAATTGACTAGTTTTATATAATGACATCATTTTAGAGCTATAATAAGGTGTTTGAGTCGCTAAAATTGCGAAATATCAACTTTCCACCCTATATTCAGTATTTTCGTACTTTCCTCAACATATGACGTCATGGTGACGTCATAATGGGGATGTTGGTACTTATTTTGGTATCAATGGAAAGAAGAAACTCTAAGCTATTCTTTGGTACCAAATTTACAGGAATCGGGTGTTCAGTAACGAAATCACAGGAGCCCCCCCTTCGGGAGTTTTGTTACAAAAATGGCTTAGGTAGATGAAGGTTAAAACGTGTTATAGGCGTTCACGTTAGAAATTCTCATTGCTCTGATTTATAAATGGGGAAAACGATCTTGAATTTCAATGTTTTTTATTGATTTATAGGAGAAGTGGTTTAAGTAAATGCCCACCTTTAGACAAAAAAGTTTGTATTTTTTATTTTGTTGTTTAACTTGTTTTGTTGAACGCGTCTCGCCGCTTAAAAAACTTTTACAAAATCTAAACACTTACGTTTTACAGTGTATAGACTACGTATAGACCAGGAGCCAGGTTTTACATACAAACTATTATTACCGTGCCCGGGACATATTATGCATTGTATGCTTACAATCTAAACGTATGGTGGTTTGGAGCAAAGGTACCTATTGGTTTTTTGAGGATTGTAAAAATCAAATATTGCACATCAAATGTGACTGGATTTTATGGATCTACAGACGGTGGTGAACAGGGTTATCTAATAACGTGCTTCTAATTATGTTTTATTCATTGGTATTACAATCATCGACTTCAATTTTATGTAATGAGAAACAGCAAATAGCATTATCTCTCTTCAAAATTCTGATGTATGATGTTAAAATGTCCACATATGGTGAACAACGTTATCTGACAATTTACATGTAGAACTGTTTCTGTTCTTAACATTGTAGGTCTAAAAGTATTAGTAAATATCATGAAAAACTTCAACTTAAAGAAAAAGCAATATAATATTATTTTTATTTTTTCTATTAGAATGCTTCATAACCACTTATCTTTAAATTTAGATTTGAATTTCGTTGAATTGTGAATGATTAATTGCAATGCGTCCGTGGAAACGGTTCTACAGTATAAACCAACTAGGCTATTTTAATAAATTGAGGTCTGTTTAGCTTTTCGGGCAACATTCTTTCAAAACAAAATGCAATAAATTGGGTATGCTGAAAATCAATGACCTATATAAACCAATAAAATATCCAAAATCCAAAAACAAGTTTTCAGGAACCCGATACACCAAACATTTCAAGTAACAGTTATGGAAAAAAGCTACAAATATCATATAATACTTCCAATAAAGTGTGAAAAAAAAACTTACATCAATACGTAAGTGAGTATAACAAGAAACCATTGGTATTCCTTTGCCAAACATAGTATGTTTGTATTATAGAGAGGATTCCAAGGAAAATATTTCTACTCGTTGTATGTTTCGCACACTTAATTGATGATGAAATTGACGCTATCAGTAACAATAATAGAATGGTAACTTGTTCACATTCAGCGTAAAGGTACACAAATAAGCACATAGTTCAATGGTCTGCTATATAAAATGTGAGTTATGGTGTTCGGTAAAGTTTATGATATATCTTCAACATGTTGACCTATATATAAAAACGCTTCATATTAAGCAGATTTGAATCAACCTATTTTATTTTCTGGATTTGCATGGCATGATTTTGTAGAATAGCCTTTATGATACAACAGTTGATCAAAATTCGCTAACAATGCATATGTGTTCTCAGAAAATGTGCGTGTTTACTTCCCTGAATAATTTAATTCCCGACTGATCACAGCTGTTTACATGTCTTTTTATTATGACAAACTTCTTAATAAAACAAATAATATTAAGAATTACAGAGTTGGTAACAACATGATTTGATTATTTCCAATAGCTAATCTTGCGCAAATTTTACATAATGTCATTGCTGTAAGTTTAGATGCTTCAATATAAACCTTACTGCCATATTAGTTGGGCATTTTGAGCAATCCCGCGACCAAGGAGAGCAGAGCATCATTTCTCAGTGGATTTGTATTCTATGTAGGTTAATGAACAAAATATAGCTGGGGTGCCCTGTGAAAGTGTGGCGGAATCCAGGAGGGGGGAAAATTTATATACAGCGGGCAAAATTAAAAATGCTTGGACTCCTGTAAAAAGGTAACCAAAGGTTCGTCTTGTTACAAGGATTAAAAAAAGTATAGTTTGTACTACTTATAACTTATGGTTATGGCGATATAGAACGAAAATCCTCAAATGTCAAACTGGTCATCACGAATGTTAATCTTAAATATTGCTCCGATTTCCTTCAAAAATGGGGTCAAAATTGTTCATCTTTCCTCGGAGACTGCAACAAAAACATTTCGCACCGTCTAACATATTTTTAAAATGTTTCGGAGCTCAATAGGCCGAGAGGTCAATGGGTTGGCCTTGTTTGTCACTTATCTCTATAACAAATACAAATTGAGGTGTCAACTCTTTTCGTTGCAATCCCTGTGACAAGGTTAACAATTTGAGACCATTTTAAAGGGAAATTGGTGCAACTATTAAAGATTTAACCTTTAGTGACGACCTTGACATTTGACAAATTGTGTCTTATACCTCGGTAACGATACATGTGGGTAGTAAAAACCTATACCTTTTTTTAGGTAATCCTGTACAGAAGAACACTTGGTACCTTTTTACAGCCCAATTCAACATTTAAATTTTTGACCCCTGTATTATTGAATTTTCCCCCTCCTGGATTCCGCCAACACTTTCTCGAGGGGTACCCCCGCTAAATTTGTTCCTAACCTTCCAAAAGGACATCCACTGAGAAATGAACCTTGCTCTCCACGGTCACGGGGAATTGCCCCAAATGAACCCAACTATTGTTCGACATATTTTAACCATAAGAAAAAATGTAAAAGACAAAGGTTAAACAGGAAGTGTTGGTGTTGCATAGCTCTCCTAACTGTTGAGAAGGTTTCAAAAACCTGACGAAACACCCTTTTTCACTGTAGAATTTGCAGAACGATCGTGCACAAAACAGAACCACACGCATAAACTAATATTAGGCCTAGCTAAAAGAACATAATTAATTAGAGGCGTTCAAATGTATTTATAAAATCGTCCGAAATGTATGAAACAAAACATCCAGAACACTACCAGAATGTAATATCCATGGGATACACGAAGAGGTCGTAACAGTTAGGAAATGAAATTAGTGAAATGGAAAAGTCTTGTGTTAAGCTAAGTTTAAAAGCTAAATATGTTTAAAGTTGATGATTATAGTAAGGAATTCAAACATTTAATATTATGTTTTCGGCACTCAGGGTTTAGAACTTCACGGTTTAGAATGACAATGAAGGAAAAGGGTTAACTAAATCCTGAAGGACAGATATAAGCACAGTCGAGGTAGATATGATTTTAGACAGCTTAGTATTTAAAAATGTAACGATAATTGAAGTATTTTTACCTTGACCCTAAACTTTTGGGTCAAATGATGGGGTCGTAATTGACTTTGGGTTGAATTCAGTTACGTCGTACAGGATGGGCTAAATGATTTGACCGGTTTTGAATTTTACACACAGTAAATGGGTCAATCCTTAAGACCCAGCTGACACCAGATTAACCTTTTCGACCCAACATTTTGTGCAGAGAGTTCAAGTGATCTATTCATTGCATAAGTCACACAGATCATGTTCACACAAAGAATGTAAGTGATTGTAGTGCGATGATAATTTGCAGATTTGACCTTTGCACCCTACAAACATGGGTCAAGTGATGGGTCATAATTGACTTTTATATTGACACTTCGAATCAAGTCCTACAAAGATGGGCTAAAATAATTTTACTTATTTGACCTTGTTTTAAAGTTTACACACAGTATAAGAAAATTGACTCCATTGGTGACCCCGATGACCTTGATTTTAGGCCTCTCGACTTGGACTTTTGTAGCGGGTCTCAAGCAATATGCGTAAAGTCAGACTGTCAGACGATCCATGTCACGTGACATTTGACCCTAAACGATACGTCAATGAAAAAGTCGCCAATTGACATTTTTGTAGTGTTGACCAAGGCCTACAAGATTACAGTATTAGTTTTGTGATTTGAGCCAATTCTAGATTTGTTTGCATGGTTACCTTTGTTGACCCCTGTGACCATATCGTGACCTTTGACACCAATCTGATCATGCCCTATATGTGCGCGTTCTTGGAACATCAATCGAGAATCTTGGAATATCTGTGATATTCTTGGAATATGGAATATGGAATTGTTTTACAAAATGCTTGCCATATAACACGCGATTGGGAACACAATAGACAGATGGGCAGTAGGAAGCTCAGTCACACGAACACTGCATTTAATGACACCGGCGATATTTTAATATAAAGCAGTATAAGCAACACGTTTACAATAATTATTGCATCGCATAAAATAGTGACCGACGCACCACGAGAGAAATTCCACAAAAATACTATAAATAGTCAACGGTTAGATAAAAAGATATACAATTATTAAAAACATGACAATAAAACCAATACCATATGTTGGAAGCGCATTCCATAATTGAACACCTGGCCACTAGTACGTGCACGTGGCAAGGCCCAAAATTGTTGCATTAGCATAATGGAAACAATAGGGTGGATTTAAAAAAAGTTGTTGTAACATTCATAATCACTAGTACTGAACGGTATGAATAGTAATGGCCTATGTAATATTCTGATTATTTTCTCTTTCACATGAATGACTTTTCCGAACAAAATAGGTCGGTATTATGCAGGCCCGAAGCCAGGAATTTATTGGGGGTGCGGATTTTCCAGAGTGGACCTTTGGATCGCGAAGCGCGAGAACTATACTCGATTCATCTGATATGTGACCCCGTACCATTCTTGTGGAGGTGAAAAATTCAATGAGGCGCAGGGACTTCTGTTAAATGTTATTGTGAGGAATGTTAAGGCCTGAAATGCACTATTGTGCGTTTCCATACATGAATGAAATTGTATTTAGTGGCAGGTGAGTGAGTTATATGACCGGAGTGTCCTCCAAGATAATCCGGTGTGGCACGTGCATTTGAATTCTTTCATTTAATTGAATAGGTCCAAAACTCCAGGGGGACGAACGTATCAACGCGAATCGACTATATATAACGGGTTGGGTGCATGGGCCTGCCTTAGGGCCCCTGCTGAGATGTAAAGCTGGGATGCAGGGGCAAAGCTCCTGCGATTTTTGACAATATGAACATTAATTTTATGGTATAAAACCATTATTCTTCTGGGAATTTTATCTATTAGAAGTTGAACCTCGATTCAAATATGCCTCTGGCCGTCGTGGGTGGCAAAAAAGCGGCAAAATTCAGCATGATAAAGCGGGTCTTTTTACAGATTGTCTTCTTTTTTGGGGGGGGGGGGTGCGTCACAACCCCTGTCTACGGCCCTGGTATTATGGAAACCTTTTCTCCTTTTTAGACCTATATTGGTTCCCAAAGCCTCTGATTGATTTCAACAATTTCCAATGATAAAAGATATTATAGTGATTTTAAGGGGTTTGACGTGTGATCTGTTTACGCGCAAGCTATTTTGAGCTTTGAGCATTCAATTTAGATCATAAGTTTGACCTAATAGTGACCCCAGATTGACCTATCGACCCGGCACTTTTGTAGAGGTTTTCAAGCAACGACTTATATTCTAGCTCTGTGGCTTCAAGTCAATTCATATGCCTAAGTCACACGACCTTGTTACATAATCTGTAGTAGGCCTTTAGTGATTTGAAGTGGAATATAATCGTTTTACCCTGTGACCCTATCGTGACCTTTGACACCGATCTGATTATGTAGAAAGTTCGCTTTCTTGTATACGTGTCCTTCTGACAAGTTTTATACAATATTGGGTGGTTTGAGGGTGATACCAGGCGAATCCAATATTTTCATATAGCGAATCCAATATTCTGTATCACCCGAAAGAAGCCATCCAATATTAGCATATTATGTTCTAAGAATCTAACTTAGCACGGTTTTACCAACTGTCTTGAGATTCATAGCACCCAGTGTATACGGTCTTGTGCACTCCCATTAGTGTATGCCCCCCTTTGAAAACCACTTTACCATTGGAATTTCTTGCCCAAACTTTGGTCATTGATGGGGTACATCAGCACGAAAACATAACAGGGAATCTCGGTTGTAGGGTCAAAACTATTAAATCGGCGCAAGTTGGAAATGGCAAATTGAAAAAAAAAATAAATTCAACAAAACAACTTTATATTATTCATAAATGAAAGACAGTACCTCAAAATTTCTTTTTGAAAAATATCAACATGTAATCTTGCGAACTTTTATCTTCACAACACCTTCAACTTTAGTCTTGTATTTTCATTATCTATGTAACTTACGTTATCATGTAATTTAACAATAAAATGAAGATTCAATAACAAAGGTACACTGTAATACCTCGAGTGTGTTTTATTAATTACAGACTTTATGTAAGTTTTTGATTTCTAGTCGAAAACAATTGTTATAATTATCCCTTGAAGTTCACTATTGCCAATTGTTTAATAAATACTTAATATCCTAAAAAAACGCATCACCAATCAGAGTTGAAAAACGAAACTTACGTGACATGATTATGAAACGTACGTTACAAATTTATGTCTATATTGCACTGTAAAATCTTATCAAGTGACATGTTTGTCGTTTTGAACCCGACCTACCGTATCCAAAGAGTGCCATACATTCCTGAGAAATAAAATTCACTTGATTTAGCAGTTGAAAACAGATATTTGCCTTTAAAGGGCAAAATCGTGGATATCTTTCAGCTGATTTCGAACACATAAAAATCCGTTATTATCGAGCTTCTCACGTTGTCAAGGAGCTCCAACGCATTATGGCGCTTCATATATAGTTTCGATCCAGCGACAGCAGAGGGTAGTCGGACGCTAAAGGTTTTGATTTAGCAACTGTTTTGAAATAAGTAGTATTTATGTTTCTATCTTGTATGTTTCATTTTAGGTCGACGGCATCCAATTAATATGTTAGAAATGCAAAAATGAAATGATTCTAATGAAGGTACTTTGGGGTAATAGCTGCTTAGAAATGATAACTGTTTAAAAGCTACTCCTACCTTTAGTTAGGTGTTTTGAAGTAACGCATGTTGCATTTCTTAACCATACCGTGTTTTGGGGCTGTTAATTTAAAAATTAAAATTGCCGATTTTAATACACATACCTGATGACACTAAGACCTCGCCTGTCGTCTCGACCAACAAGAAATAGATATTTAAGTAAATTAAGCTAATTTTCTCATCTGTAACAACGCGGAATCATCATGATATTGTACGTGGTAACGTAGGTTTCACTTAGGTGTGCGACATAATTACTAAATCATTATTTTTATGAGGCCAAAGTTAATCAATATATTCAACTTTTGCCTATTTCCAATACATTGTGGACTATAATTTTCATTGATAATATATGCTTCAAATTAATTTGCTTCTGAACAGGAAACAATGACATGAAATGAGACCATTTTTATTTGCGACATGGTGTTTTGACTAGAACTCTGTAATACAACTTTCTTAGTTTGAAATATACAATTACTTAAGAATCCAAAAATGTCATAATTATATTGTTTACTTTTTATATAAATATTTCATTTAAGAAAAGAAATTTCGATTTAAAGGTATGAATTTTAGTGAAAACATGAACTTAATTCATGCGACACGGGTTTTTCCAACTTGCACCGATTTAATGGTTTTGACCCTGTACCGATTCAAGATGGCGGTCCTCAAAAACTGATTTTTTTATGACGTGCACCAAATTCTTCCACAAAAAATGAAAAACCGTTTTCCCGAAGGATTTTTTTTGCATAAAATTGGCTCATAGGGCCGCATAAAAATATATCAGATTCTCGTAGCCCTCCCTCCTCACTCTTTGGGATATAAGGACAAACTTTTTATTTGCATTTTTTTTAGATTAACATGTTTTCAAATCCTGAAATGTTGATGGATGATAGGCCTAATTGTGTTATTAACCAAATACAGTCACTTTCGTATGATTTTAGAGACCTCTAGGGGATCTATTCCTGAGTATTCCCCATATACTCTTAAAAAATACCTCACCATTTTTCTGGAAATTCTGATGCTGCTGAAAGTTGTTGGTAGTATCAATTTGCGGTGAAAACGGCCATATTTTTAGTGTCATTTTTTTAGGTCATTGCTATGAGAAACTAATAAATAATTTTAAGGGGCCTAATAGAAGAATAGGGCCTAT
>JAMKCH010044316.1:0-30879 GCA_023653785.1 Ophioderma brevispina
ATATCTTGCGTGTTCATTGTCCAACAGATGAACGATTGGCACATCTTTAAGAAGAATCCGACCATTCTGAAAATTTACCCCCAGGATGAACTTGAGCCTTTTTCACCATTAGTTATTAAAAAACTACAAGCCATAGAAGGGCAAACTTACTTTTTTGAATCTTGGCAAATGACAAAAATGTTGGAACCCATGTGGACCAATTGAAATATTTCGTAATTTTACTCATGTACAAAGTTTAACCCCCTATTTATGAAAATGCACAAAGAAAGGGATTTTTGGGGACTTTTAGATATTAATTCTAGACCTCATTTCATGCCACCATACTGACTTTTTCAGCTTTGTTCCACCAGAAATTTCCACCTTTCCATTGTTTATTTTATTAATACTCTTGGCCCTATAAAGCAGACTCTTGAGCAGAAATAATTTCGGAGCAAGAAATAAATTTTCTTGAGCAGACTACTTGAGCAGACATAAATTTTCTTCAGCAGACTCTTGAGCAGAAATAATTTTCATAAGCAGACACGGAGCAAAAAGCATTCAAAAAAAAATTCCTAATCAAAAAATTAATTTTACAGGATTTTTTATTTAATTTTTTTTTTTTGTTAACTTTTAATCGATTTCATCTACACAAACCTCCTTATTCCGGAGGTTCAAGAGGAACCTGCGTACTTGCTCTAATATGATTTACTAGCAGCAGCAAGTCTCTATAGGAGACCAACCATTTTCCAAATCTTTGATCACACTGCTAGTGCAGTTACTCAAAGCAAATTTGATGAAAAGGACGCCATTTAGACTTTCTTCTAGCCTCCTCCGGATTGGTGAGAGTAAAATTTCCAGGGATAAAAACAACCTTTACCAGTTTTGCGAAGCTGAGACGATATGCTTTTTGAGAGCTTTGTTACTAAAGCTCGATTTGCATTCATAATCGAGAGTACAAATTTTCGATTTCTTTTTGCTCTAGCTTCTCGATTTCATCAGAGGTAAAGTTTTTTTCGAGAAACTCTTTGCTCTGACCCGAAAACTACCAAGCTTTTATCAGCTTTTCCCTCTTGTCATTATCAATCTCAAGATTTAGATTGTGCTTTGCAAAATGGTTGCCACAGGCTCAGGAGTCCTCCACCTCTTGATGATTTTGTCGATGTCAGTCATCTTTATTTACTACAAATTTGTGACCCCTTGGCGGATTGCAAAAACAATAACAATTTGAATGAATGTTTTTGTTCTAGGTTTTTGTTTAGCTCTCCCTTTCTTCACGGGTACCACGTTGTTCTCCTTAATAAGTAGGGTCAAAAGCATCTCCATCTTTGCACCAAAAAGTTGCTATCCATTTGATCTGTCTCCTGATGGTTTTTGGAACAGAGACGTAAGCTGAGACAAAATCCCCCAGAGAACATTGTTGTGACGTCCGGAACATGCTAGCTTTATCAGTAGCGTTCTTTTTTTGTCGATTCCTTATTCGGCGATGCTGTCGTCGATCAAAAACAAAACCTGAGCAAAAAGCATAAAAAAAAATTTTCATCAAAAATAATTTTGACAGGATTTTTATTTAATTTTTTTTTTTTTTGCTTAACTATTTAATCGATTTTCATCTACAAAACCAACCTCCTTAATTCTCGGGAGTTCAAAGGAACCTGGCGTGACTTGCTCTATATCTTACATGTCAGCAGCAAAGTCTCTATAGGAGCCAGCCATTTTCCAAAATCTGTTGATACACACTGCTAGTGCAGTTACTCAAAGCCAAATTGATGAAAGCGCCTCATTTTAGACTTTCTATCTACTCCTCCGATTGGTAGAGTAAAATTTCCAGGTAAAAACAAACCTTAAACCTGTTTGAGTAAGCTGAGACGATATGCTTTTGAGAGTCTTTGTTACTAGAAGCCTCCAGCCTCCGATGTTGCATCCATATCGGCGACAAGTTTTCGATTTCCGTTTTGCCTAAGCTTTTCGAATTTCATCAGAGGTAAAGTTTTTCCCGAAACTCTTTGGCTCTGACCCCAAACTAAAGCTTTTATCAGCTTTTCCCTCTTGTCATTAATCAATCTCAAGATTTTGTTTGCAAAATGTGCCACGGCCAGGAGCAGTCACCTCTTCGATAATTTTGTCGATTCATCAATCTTTTAAGTTATACTACAACTTTGTGACCCCCCTTGGCGGATGGCAAAAACAAATACCATGTTGATCACTGGTTTGTGTTGCTAGGTTTGTGTGGTTAGCTCCTCCCTTTCTTTCTTTTTCACGGTAACCGTACGTGTTCTCCTTCATAATCGGGTCAATCATCTCCATCTTGCACCAAAGTTAGCCCAGCCATTTGATCTGCCTCCGATGGTTTTTGGAACACGACGAAGCCTGAGACAAAATTCCACAGAGAAGCAAGTGTTGTGACGTCCGGAATTCATGCTACTCTTTTCAAAGCGCTTCTTTTTTTGTCGATTCCTTCTTTCGGCGATGCTGTCGTCGATCAAAACCAAAAAAAACCGCAGCGGTCATTTTACCTATGATCTCGTAAAACATCTTGATTCAGTTGAACACAATCCTCCTTTGGATGATGGGGGGGTGGGTGAAGTGAAAACTCGTTCAGGTCACTCATAAAAACCTTATCATGATTTTGACACAACCCCGGCCCGATTTAGGTAGGCTTTGTGTTTGCTTGCTCCATTTGGACCATTAATCACGATATACTTCTCAATAAATCTCTGCGTCTGGTTTTTTTAACATATCCAAAAAGCTTTAATACAATTTGAGGAGCCACACACAAAAATGTGTATCGCAAGCTGACTTGTTTTGTGGAGTATATGAAGTCTAGACAGCTTAAGCCCCATATCGCTTAATAAGTTTGGGTGATTCCTCCGTGTGTGCGCTGGACATGCATAAACAGCAAAATGTGACTTGAATTTTTGTCAACCTAGCAAATAGTACAATTTGAATTACCTGCCATTGCACCACAGACACCATGTGATATTCATTTTCATTATAGCACTCTGACCAAAATGTTATATCTTTTCAGAATATAGTGGACTCCCACATTTTTCCTTGTCCTAATGGTGGGTGGTCAATCAAACAATTGATGTTTGCGGACGTTACTTTTCCGTCAACATTTCACACCAACTTTTAAGCCGACATTGCCTTAAATTAAGCAAGGTGTGTATAATTGCTAGCATGTAGAAATAGTTTCATCTAGACCAATAAGATTAACAAAAATTCTGATAATCGCATTAGTCTTTTAAAACTCCTTCTATGCACGTATAAAAAAGATAATTTTGCCGATCAAATTTTTGTAACATACCCACATTTACATTCGGTGCCTAGCGACAGTTACTTGACCTCAATAAATTAATTTGTATAATTTAACTAAAGTGCCTCTAACACACTCCCCACAGATAGGCAACACTTCCCATCTTTTTTATTTTCCCTGTTGGAGGCTTGTTACTTTTTTTTTTTCCGTCAACCACTTGGAAACGGCTCCCAACACTAGGACTGTCCGCAACACAATAACAGGATTTTTCTTATATGAATTTAAAGACAGATGAGATCTCTAGTTTGTTTACTTTACCACATGATAACCTAATAAGGAGCAACTTCATTTTAAACTTCATTTCTTACCTTTATTACTAGGTTAAATGTTTGCAAAATTTTTCGGCGGATGTTACTTGATGTCAATGTGTAGCGGAAAATAAGCTATTGATGCTGTTTCTTTTTAGCTTCATCAGAATTGGAAATTTGTACGTATGATTATTGTAACCATTTTCATGAATTTTAGCACTAAACAATCTACTATAGTTTTAATTTAGGTGAAAAAATATCTGGTAATTATGATTTAATTGTATGTTGAACCCATTCTTCATGATATGTCATTACTTTGCAACTGATAGAGGTATGTGACATTTATATAAGAACAGCACTTTTAAAGAGAGTCCTAGTGTCATAAATTTAACTTCTTTCATTGCTTTAACTTGCGAAATACTCTTGTCAAAGTAGAAATCACTGCTTTTGTGTGCGGACTTACATTTGAATGCGGACAAGCAACTCATACCTAGTATCAGTGCTAATAGAATATTAGAATGATATATAATTGTTTTAATTTTTCTTCCAAATTCAGAAGCTACCGAAAAAGGAAATAAGACAAAACATACCAAAACAGTAGTATCCAAAGCCAAAGACATATAGAATAGTTTGCGACGTTACAAACCACCCCTGTCCAAATTAATAGGTCCGACAGCTAATTTGGCTATGTCAGTAATATTAAGGAAAAGGGGCAAGAATAATACTTATAATTGTCCCAAGAACCTCAATGTTAAACTCTGAGGGTTAAACCATGTGCGCGTATTAAAAAATCATTACCAATTTTATTAGGAAAATAAACATCAATTTTTAGCACCAATTCAAGCTCAAATGTACCGAATAGTAATTATTGGAATTTGTGTATTTCCAAAATAATTTTAGAAAGACCTACAGATTCGTACTGATTAAACAAGTTTTATGACATAAACCCTCACTTTGTCAAACAACTTCAACGTCATGGACTCTAACATAGTGAGCTGGCTATTCCAATATAACATCAAATTTGTGTTTTGTTATGGTTCATACAACAACCCATTCTGGTATTTAACCTGTGATTTGGTCTGTAAAAGTACCAATATTTCAGTTCAATGTTTCAGATTTGAATGTAAAAGTTTTGGACACACAAGGGGTATCTGCAAATGTTTTAAACTATCTTGGAAACACCGCCCACATCAGTAGTGTAAGTCACAAAATGGTAACTCCCAACAACTGTTTTGGTTGATACCTTTGTTGTAATTTGGGAGCTGAAGGTAGGTTGTTTTCATGGTGTGATTTACTAGAGTTTTGTTGTTGGTAGTCTAATTACAACAATGACACGTTTTTAAAAAGTAAAATTAATTTCATTTTTCTCTGCTAATGAGAAATTCATTACGCTGCAAATAATATGGAAACTTTAATTTGGAACCTTATTATCAAATAGTTTATACTAAGGCATTGTAACATACCTTTTTGTATGTACAATATTATTTTTTGCCTAAGTCATTGCAAAACTTAACATTGAAATTTTTGAATTTACACCACGAATAAATGTCTTGAAAGTCAGTGCAAACTTAGGCATTGTTGACATTATGTAACGTCCGCAACACCGGCAATGATCAGTCAGAAATATTTGGCAGTTCAAGGATTTTTTCCAAAAGTTTTGGTGTAGTAATTACTTCAGTTGTTGTATCACAATTGATAAGACAGGATTAACTGTTTTGAAATTTTTTCCAGACAAACTTTTATGGTCAAAACCATGATAGAGGATTTTAAGCATTCCTTTGGCTCTAAAAAAATTTTTTCTAGTACCACCGACATTAAATTGGCAATAAAATCGACCTATTGCTTGATGTTTCCTCCCCTGTATGAGTTTGGGGTTCCATAATGCAAAGCAAAGCAGCTTGAAAGGGGTCCTTATTATGAAAGGCTTTAATAGAAAATGGAGGTTCATGCTCTACACAGTTCATAGCTTAACATAAAAATCAATGTAAGATTAAGCCTACAAAACATTTCTTTTTCATAACATATGGTTTGTCTAAGTTAAAAAAACAGTAATAGGAAAAGCCTCTACAAGTACTTCAAATTTTCATTTCACCATTCATCACCTCCTTGTTACACTTTGGGATATGTTAAAAAAACCAGTGCCCTATTATTTCTTTTTCAAGGAGATCCAGAATGAAACTCCGTCTTTCCCGCCATCGTCTCGCCTAATATTACCCACCTGCGCTATGTTATCATTTTGGATACATTTTTTTTTTTAGCCCACCACTAACCTCCCATTTTCGAACACTCAACTCAGCAGACCATCGGCACGTAAAATATATAGGCATCGAGGATTCCAGCGGCCTCTGCTTTCTATCTCTATATGGATGATTGTGACCGCACCTCCTCTTCGATTTTTCTCCCGCTTCCTCCGTGAAGCGTGACATAATCGCTCGCCTCATATCGAACCAAAGAACCACACTCCGTGGTTAGATATCAGGCAAACTCCTCACATCAGCCGAATGAACCTTTCCGTGGAAAGAATGGGGAACTGTTCTGTGTTTTTCATCGCAAATTTTTCTGAGTTCACTAACATCTGAGGAGTTTTCATGCCGCTGGAAAATCTCTAGTTGTTCCCGTCAGAGTGACAGAAACCTTTTTAATTTTTGGGATTGTATGAATTTTTCGGAGCTCTCTGTGGTATTTTTTTTGCCCTCCGTCTTTAGGATCTACGAACAAAATCAGGATACCCTTCATGCTCTTGGCCTGAGTTGCCAAGCGAAGTTCCAAATCGTGTCTGATTTGTTCACCGACTCCTTGCCTATGATGATGGCAGCTGATATTTAATTCGTACAGACCTTGAACCTAACCCATCTCTGGTTTTTTCAGATCGTATCCAACTCGGATGAATGTTGAGAACTCAAATTCCAAGTGGATATCGGAAATCGTATAGCTGCTGTTTGTCAGTGCTCATACTACTTTTCCAAAATCGTTAGATGTCAGCTCGTCAGACAACGATCTTTTGAGTTTCACTCTGGAAGAACGGTTGTGGGACGACAGCATCTCAAACTCAAGAGGAATGCAGAAGAGATTATCGTAAGCGTTCCATCGACCACTTGCGGCAACATTATTCGCAGCGTCTCCAGCATCGATCCTGATTTTTTGCACAGCCTCCGATTGGATACCCTTATATACGCATTTTCACGTTCCCTGCTGGTCATATCCACTTCCTCGTACCACATGAAAATATCGGCATCATTCAACGTGAAAACGCTCTTTCCTTCTAGTTTTACTTCAATCTTGGATACTATCGCCTTCCAAATTGTTCGCTATCGTTCTGTTGGCATCGTTATTGGCCCCTGCTGCCGAATTCAAACCCACTTGAAGTCAACACATCGATGTCCCGGGAATATAACGTCTTTTTTCCGCGATCGGGAAATCGAACCGTTAGTATCCCTCCAGGGCCTATAGTGCTTGGTACGTGAGTGTTTGCTTATCGTGCGACTCACACCTTTGAGTCCTTTCGGAACGCGAAGTTTTCGCATTGGATTTAATTTGTGTCCGTATTAGTCGCCATATTTCTTTTAATTATTAGGTACAATAAAAAGCGCAAAAAAATGGCTGATTTTGGATCCATCTGCGCGTGAGATATTCTATGGAAAGAGGACGATGAAGTAGATGTATGGATGCACCAGTAGGGTAATACAACGTGGAGCAACTTTAGGTGCTCAGAACGATATTGGAGTGGAACGATAAAACTGAACAGCCTCTCGAGGACGTTGATGGGAGCGTGATGAGCACCTCAGAGGATATATTAGCGTCAAAGACTCGAAGAACGACTCGCATCTCTCAGAGTATAGCATTCAAACACAGAGCTTGACATGGAACAAATTCGAATGGGACCAGCTTAGAAAAAAATAAAACTTTCTACATCTTGGAAAAATACATCGAAAGACAAGGGGAAATTTCGAAATCGAGGGAGGTGTCACTTTTAGATCTGGCACAAAATGGTCGATAACGGACGATGGAATTTTTGTTGAATATAGTGGAAACCCATACTCCTGTAAAAGGAACCCGCGAAAATTTTTACATCCTACTACCATCCAAAGCAAATATGGTATAGGCGGAACCTGGTTTGTAATAAGGTCTTAGGTGTTGCAGACTTTAAAAGAACAAAAAAACTCAACTCTGCCAGCGTTGTGCTAATCGTATTAAGAGCTTCATACATCACAAGTCCGTAGAAACTAGATTGAACCGTCTAAACAAACCCTTCCGACGACAAGACTCAACAAGCGCTGATGCATCAGAATGAGGCTAGCCCTCCAACTCCACGAGCATCCGATCAGCTGACCATGAAAAATTCGCAATTTTTTTGATAGCAAGGACAACTCAAAGACTGACCCGGTCTACGAGCATTCTCGTACAAAGACTAACAAAAAGCCAACGAACTCGCAGGCCTGAAAATCCAAGGGGAAGAGCCTGTAGCAATCATCAACCCTACGTATGAGGGATTTGAAGATGAAAGAACCTCTTTAAAAAACTACCCTTGACTTGAAGAAGATCGGAACGCTCGAGAACTGCAAATCGAATCGATGATTTTGACACTGCTATAGCGCGAACAATAAGCTCAAGGTCCGAAACTTCTCTCATCACGTTTGACGCGAACAATGAAAACTCACATCAAAGCGATGGGAATTCTACGGATCGAGTCGGTTGAGCTGTTCAGGGACTCGAGGGTGTCCACATAGCGTCGAGCTTAACCGCTATAGGTCTTGCGATTCACCATCGTGACGTCGATAGTACAGCTAACAACGTGTGACTAAAACTGTTACACCAGCTCCAAACCAAACCCCAGTCCAAACCGACCCGACTCCGCAGCCTCCAAACCTGAGCCGAAAACTTGACAGAAGGTGGATCAAGTGCACAGCTGTCAAAAAATAACTGATCTACTGCTGAAGCTTGGAGAAAAATTGCTAATCGCACTTCAAGGCATTATCGGGACACTAGTGAGCTTCAATTTTGAAAGCACTGGAGCGGCTGTTGGGATTTTCGAAAGCATCTATGGTTTTGCTGAGAGTGGGGTGTTGGGTACATTTGTATGACGTGTCAAGACGAATACGGGAAAGAAGCCATAAATAAAAAAAGTACGTCGATTTTGATGTTTGATTTACTTAACAAAGGAATAGAAATGTGGGCGATTCAAACGTTAATATGATCGTCAACGGAATTTATCACTCCGCGTTCTTGGCGGACTCATCGTTTGGAAATACTAGAATTATGGAAAAAACTTCTTCAAATGCAAGCCTCCTAATTTTTGGGGAAATTGGATCTCGAGGATGTTGGAAATTGTCACTAGGCCGTATTCTCAGCAACCATTTTTCAAGATTGGCTGGTCACTCAGGGATTCATTCCCGAGAAAATCAGTCCAGGCAAGGTAAAAAACATCTCAAAAACAAAAAAATTTTATGTTAAAATTGACGGTTTTGTATTGTTTTTTTGTGTTGTGTTTCTTCTCAAACAGAAATACCAAACCAAAATTCCGTCGCTGTGAGTCCACAGGCGCAAAGCCACGCTCTTTTGAATCGCCTCTTTTTGACCTCGTCTAGATTATCGTGGAGTTGAGGCTCAGGAGAATCTTCTAGTTCCTAGCATGAATTCCGTCAGATTATAATATTGTCTATAGGCGTTCAACATCTTTGCAGGGCTGTTCTGCATGACCTCCTGTTTCAGCTTTTCGTTAATATAGTCTATTCTCTCCAATCTAGCTTCGTTCCACACTGATCCCCTATCACTTTGCACTTTTTCGATGGCTCGATCGTGTCTCTCACGCTCAGCTTGCTGAAGACATCGACTGAAAAGGAATTGCTCCCGTGAAGCTTGGGCAAAACTGGTCAAGGCGGAGCCAATCGTCATCACTACAGGTGCTGCCATCTTTTGTATTTATCATCCAAATTGCTGTCGATCCTAAATTCCCCAACCTTAACATCAATTTTTTCTCATCGTGAGAACATCTTCATCGCAACCGCTATCGCGACTGCTTCCTCTTGGCTGTTGACGCAACCGCAAACTCAATTGGTGATGGTATATCCAACTCCTCATCATATCTACGGCTGCGTTAGCGGGTCGCTTCGTCATTAACCTTTTCATTAGACCGAGGTTGCATTTCCGTATTCGCGCTTGGAAAAGGGTGTTGTATCCTTGAAGCCTTTCCCCACATGAAGGTCCTGTTGCTCTTGGTATATGTAAAACCTTGACCCACACAAAATCCAGCTTGCTTCTAGCGTACTGCAGGGTAGACTGATCCTCTCTATCGACTTGGAATAAATATACTGCGATTGAATGCATCCTCTACATTGGCTAGAAACTGTTTTTTAGCATCGACCGATCTACCTTTACCTATTATGCTTGACCTAGATTGAGCTTGCGCTCCTAGAATAAAGCCATGCGTAAGTCCTGATTGAGTCATTGATCCTCTCAACACCAGCCCTAGTGAATCCCTAAGATGAATCCAAACGAGGATACTATGGCGAATAAATGTCACCATTTGGAGGTCTGTCGGTAATACCCGTATCTCGTCTGAAATTCTGTTCTATGTATTTCAATACCTGTCACTGTATGACCCTGGGCCCGCTACCGATTTTCCGGCTGGATGGAATGTACATCACTTGGAGATTGCCCTTCATAATTGCCTATCGCCGGTCCTTCAGACTTTCTGCTCACTCATTCTATTACTCCAGAGTGTAATGTTTTCGATAGCAAAATATCTAGCGGATCCAAAACCAATCAGAGGATCAAATTTCTTGTTCCTCTGCTTCTTGCCGAAAATTTCATTCCGTGTTAATACCGATTCGCTGCTAGCCTCTCAAAGTCTTCATCGTCTATTGCAATTCTTTAGAGCATTGAACGGACCGCCGGATGGGATAGGACAATTCAATCTCGCTCAAAATTCGTCTGAGTTGATAGTAAGTGTGAAATCTGAAGACGCTCCTGATCATAAGTTCTCGTGGTGTAGCTTTCCTTGGAGACAAACAACCCGTGGTCGCTGCCCAAACAGCAAACTTAAAATTGATTCTTCTGCCAAACTGCATCGGATTGGAAAATGGATGAGTCGGTTCAAAAACACCAACACGATATTCCTATTATCTTGATTTAAGCTAAGCATCTTTCTTTTAGTAAATAAATATGAAAAGTCTTAAACATAATTAACGCTACAAGGGCAAACCATACAAACTCGTGAAAATCTGGAAGGAGAAAAAATATCGTTGAAGGAGAACCGTTTTGGGTGGATGGTACAACCTTTACCAGGATATGACCGTGACCAAGATATGGAGCTGACATGGAACAACCACAGATTTGTTTGTTCCCTCTGGAAATACAACACACTTTAAATTTGCCTCCAAACTACCTAGCACGATTACGCTTACCACCACCCTCGAAGTTACTCGTCGAAAAACCGGTTGATTGAAATGACATTCCGGAAATCTTCCAAGTTTGGTTGCCAGGCCTGTCACATATCTGCTAGGTTTGGATATGAAGATTGCCTGTACTCTGGAACCTACACGGTGATAGATTGTAGAATTTTATCCAAGAGAATTTTAAGTTTTAGCTGACAACAAATAGCACCACTAACCATCTCCGTCTAATAGATCGTGATAAAAAATCACGGGTACCGCAGCTGTTTAAAACAGTTCCGATTATGCTGATGTTAAATTTTGGAGAGTGTTCACGATCCGATCGAAAATCCGCTGGATATACTTACCCTACATTTCGGAAATCGATTTGGATTTCAAATTCAGTGGAACAATGGTGAACTCTCATAAACTGGATAATCACCGAATGCCCTTTTGACGTGTTCCTACTTGAAATGAATAACATTTTTTTCAAAAATATTTTGGAAAGGAATTTTATTTTTTTTTTTTGCTAGAAATAAAATAGATGTCAATCTACGTCTATCGATGAATCGGAGAATCATCAGCGGGTTGGGAAAGTAAGACCTTAACCACAATAGCCGGAAAATAGGTTCTAGTCCAAATCTGGCGGTCGCATGACCGGGCGGATAAATTTGGGAAATAACAAAATAGTAGACCTAGCGGATCCCTACGGTGAAGCGGGGGATGCTAAACCAAAAGGTTAGTGATATTACGTCAATCATCTCGATAGTATCAAATTGAATACGGAAATGACTGGAATTTGGATAATCGTCTTCACAATGTGATAAATTAGCGGTCCTCCAGTCACTGATGGAGATCTCGCTAACAAAGCTTACGGGATGCTTTATTGAACACGAACAGCACACTACACCGTACATTAGGAGATATCGTTTTTCCTCCGAAGATGGAACTCCCAAGGAGGCCTATTTTTCAGTGAGAGCTAAAAAAGAACATAGTACTAACGAATGGTAAAATGATCGTAAATTAAATGACGTCATCGCCGCTGGAGTATACGGTGGATGGTATACAAGCAATCCCCGTCCAATTGCAATTAGAACCAACGGACTCTTTCCGGTAGAAACCCCGGAAGGGAGCTTGGTACTCTTCGACTAGGTAGTACCATTCAAATTGACTTTTTTGGGAGCCCAAATTCCAGCGCCCTGGCCTTGCCTTTTTCGGCGAAACCGATGAAACATAAACAAGCCCTTCCTTAATGACTCGTGAAAAATTTGTCAAAAAATCCACCCACCGGACAACATTATTTTACGACAGAATGGGTGACTGACACGATTAAATACGATAAAAATACGGGCGGTTATTATAGAATCCAATCCAATCTCGTATAGCTTGGATACATCCAAGCTAAATCATATTAGCGTTTGAGTATACGGAAGCAACTTTTCATGTGCTTACCGGTGATCAAAAGAATGCATCTGAAGTTTATATCCACTAGTACCGTGTTAATCGCGTCAAAAATGGAGTTTTCCGTTTTTACATGCGCACTTTGTCCTAAAACAAGAAATAATTTCAACAGTCATAGATTTTCAACGAGAAAATTAAAAAAAACACCCCCCCAAAACACCAACTACGAGCTATCTAATAAATAAAAGATGCAGAAAACCAAGCGCAAACCGAAATTTATCCCGAATTCAGAAGCGATCGAGATCAGGCGTACATTTCGACTCAAACAAATCTCTGAAATCAGAGAATTTTTTGAAAGTGAAGTAGATCACCGAATAAAGCTAAGGAGAAAATACCAGACCGTTTTGAATGTGTTCTACAATCTCGCCTCACGTTTCAGGACTCATTGCAGTCAGTACAGGAACTAGCGCAGTTGGAACCTTGGCAAGTGGGGTAGGAGCTGTAGTATCAATTGCTCTTGGAGGTGTGGCAATTGTAGGTGAAATGATAAGCGCAGCCAGCGTGGCTCACGGAAAGCCGCTATGAAACGAGTAGAAAAACATGAGATCATCAAAGAACCGCTGAGTCTAGTCTGAATACCGTAAAATATCTAGTATCCACGCGCTGCAAAGATGGCAATTATTAGCTGAGATGTTCATCACATTCTAAGAGACGCGGAGAATTACGAAATCACAAGGCTGGAATCAAACACCCCCGGACTAGAGCTGATCTCACGAATTGACAGGCTGAAAGGGAGCGAGAACTTTCGAGGAAGCTGAGTGAAGCTGGATTCACTGGGAAAAAAACAAACTCTAGAGAACATTCTCTCGAAGGTCGGTCTAGCGAGAAAATTGGAATTTAATTCAATCTTTTACAAATGAAAAACAAAATATAATCAATGTGGCTGAACTAGACGCAAAATCACAATTTGCAAGTGCCAATCTGGGAACTGATAAGAAATGAGATCTATTTGAATTAAGTTGGTATGACAAACTAGATCATGAACTTTAAGACCCCCCTATTAAACTCGTGTGATTGCTATTGCAATCTATAAACAAATGAGACAAAATGTACAAAAAAGAAAAAACATAAAAACAATATTATATATTTTTTTTTTTTTTTTGTAGACTTCACTTTTCTTTCTGGCCGTCGCTTTATTTATCGTTCTAGCGCCTCTGTCATCTTCTCAGCCTCTGCACGAATTCTTCTTTCTGGTGTGTCAAAAAGTACGCAGCGAAATCCAAAAGTCACTGTATCATAATACTTGCTTTGTATTTTAAAATAAATGGACAATAAAACAAAAAATTTACTATAGCCCGAGAGGATTCTGAAAGGAGTTTCCGTATTGGACAAGCTAGCGAAGGAAGCCAAGTTGAGAAGATACAGCTAGAAATTTTTTGAAAAAGCAGGCTTTGTGCAGATTTATCTGCCAGCCCCAAATATATTCCCCGAGCCAAATTTGATGTGAGTGTTCCAACGAAGTTCATCAAGCAGATTTGTTATTTCTAACCTTCTGTTCTACCACCGATCGACCTGGAAAAGTAACGCAAGCTCTATACATATGCGCTACTGTGGTTGATTTAGCTAGTAGATTCAAAGGGGAGCCCTTAAGCACCAAGAGCTCGAGGAACGTTGCAAAAAGCTTTCGAGAAATTACTCTAGAAAAGGACTGACCTGGCCACTATTGCTTCAAGGTGATCATGGTCAGAATTCATGGAGAGTCCTCAAAATGATGAAACAGCATAATGTAAACTTCGGAGAGGTGAGGCTGAGCAACATCGAGCGCAGGCTCTTTTTGAAAGATTCATAGAAACTTTAGCGAAAGATGTTGGCTATCAACTGCGCACGAAATTTTGTTGGAGCTAGAGGTGAAAAATGTGAAGATCTATAGATTGTTTTGAGACTGCCAGCGTGATTGCAGCTCTAAATGATGAAAACACTAGACTAGTTGAATGAAACCTAGCGAGGGATTAGAAAAGAACGTCGGAGCTGAAAGTTTCACTCCGCAAAAAAATAGTGCGAATGAAAAACATGATCTCCAGAGCAACGTAAACTATGCAGCGTCCATTTGAAGCGTTTACCCACCCTCCTCACGGTCGCCAATTCTCCGCCGACTCGCCTCATCGACGTCGAACTTCATGTCACTATATTTCTTGCTATAGTGAAGTCCTGGTGTTCTTTTATTTCCTTTGGGGTGAAGCTTTACCTATAAGGTTTTTGAAAGGGTTGAAGCTTGAGACGTGTGATTGTGATTCCTGGTGAAATAAGACGTCGAATCCATTGCCGTCGGTCGCGTCGAAACATGTCGAAATCGTGCATTTTCTCACCATCCTCACAGCCCAGAAGAATCCACCGCTTGTCCGTCGGATACCGACACCGATAGTCGGCCGCACTGCCCTTAAACTAAGAACAATTTGGTTTAGTTATTTTATAATCAATAATTGTTTGCGACGCACGGGGGTATCCACTTACCACGCTTGCTAACAGGTTTGAGTGGTACCCCTATAATGGTTGTATTGAAAAGTAAATTATAATAGTTGGGATAATCCGAGATCATGACTATCAACGTTTAGCTTTTATGTCTAACCTCACTGTTTTGTACAACTTTACTTCACACAAATCGATGTGATAAAGTCATTTACTTGCGATCACCGATTGCCGAACTAACCATTGGCTGTAACGTTTATATGGACTTTCTCATTTAATTCCAAGGGATGAAAAAGACGTATATTTAATCACATAGACCTATTAAAATTAAAAAACAAACCTGTAGGAACTATAGGGTAGGCCCACTACATCATCAGATAATATGGAAAACTAAATAACAACATGCCCGTCTCAAGCAAGAAATTATAAATTACTACCTTTATAATCCGCCATTAAGAACTAACGGACCATCCCTTCCACACAGCCAGACTCACAAAGCACCGCCTTTCGGGCGGCAAACACAAAGCAAAGGAAAAGCCAACGAGATAACCGTGTGAAAATACATAAAACAAACAAATATGGACATGGAAATAAAGATGAGTCTATTTTGATTGCGGTTGAAAATGATAACGTATATTCCTATCAGCAAAGATCGGGCAAATTAAGACATGAAATATTTTTCCACCTCCATGTTACACAATCGACATTCTCGACACTGAATGAAAAACGTAACCAAACCACATGGGCGTAATGGCCGTAGCGTCGACGGGTTTTCCCACTTCGCTTCGTCAGGTTCCATCCACTGCCTTTGAGCCTGCTAATTTTCTCGATACTTGTCTTCCAGATTTAACTCCTTACTAAAAATTTGATTATTATGTATTTCTTCGTAATTTTAGGTTACTTTTTTTCGGTTTTTTAACTTAATTTTGCGACACTTGGTGTTTTTAATTTGCGTTAAAATCGGCACGATCGTGAACGAGCTTGGTTGTGAAAACTGGAGCGTGATGTAAAAACTGTCATCATAGAGACGTAATATGCTTTATGTGTGCCGCTCTAAAAAACTAAAACCGACAGCACATTCGATCGTTCTTGTTTCCGATTGATCCTGGAAGACGCCTTCTTATTGATCCGCTTTGTTGTGGTGTGCTCAAATATTATGCATATGGGTAGTTTGTTGACAGCATTTACTGATTTTCCCGGCTAAATTCAGTGTCAATTGATTTCAAGCCAAGAAGAGGGTAAATTTGAACGAATGAATTCCTGGAATCAACTTTGCACAACCCTTGGACGAAATAAACGCTTCGGGAAAAGCTAATTAATGAAATCACACAACCTTATAGTAGGCCCTCGTAAAGTAATAACATACACGTTTCAGCAACTCAAAGGTAAATCTTGATCATTAAAGCTCATCATTTTTAGGACCACGGAACATTAATCATAGCTAATCATAGCTAGCTAGCTACGTTTTTTTCATGCGAATAGTTACCCCGCAAATAAAAAGTACTTTTAATTTCAAACGTCAGGACATCCGATTGACCCCGGGAGATTACCCAGTATGTATTGCGATATTAATTAACCGTGAACGCGATAGCTGTCCACCCTTAAAAACACCGGTAAAACCCTTTCCCAATAAGAATATTATTTAGTATGCTTGCAAATACTAAATGTAAAACCAATATTATTCAGCATTGTTGTGAAATCATGTTTTTGTTTAGTATATACCTCTACTTCGCCTATGGAGATATACTGTTGGCAAAAGAAAATAACAATTCATTTGAAACTATCAGTATCTGATGTGTGCATCTTGCACATACACATATATACATACCACACTATTACAACACCCTACACCACATACACATACAACACATACATATACCTAATCACATACATGCGCCCCACCCACCCACCACCCCACACAATGCAAACGCAAACAAATCTTTGATGGAATTTTTCACTCTGTCTCTGGAAATCACACAGCACACACCACAACACAACACAACCATATAATACCTACCCACCTCCCCACACACAAACTAACGCTCGCACCCACACCCACAATGCAAACGCAACAAAATCTTTAGAGTAGTTTTTCACTCTTGAAATTGGATTCACTCTTGGAATTGCCCCAGAGGGGAATCACTCTTGGAACAAATCCTGACAACTTTGTAAACCATGCCAAAAAAACTGTTTTTAACTTGTAAGGAGTTACAATGTATTAAAGCATGTAATGTGTACACAAACATAAATTTAACTCCATGGGTATTGTTGCACAATGAATAATCAAAAATGCAACATGATCATTTTTAGTGTACATTTATTTATACACACCCATGTCCAAAGCTACACATGCAAACCTGGAACTTGGCTGGAACAAGGGAACATTTAACAATAGATAGTGTGTTTAACAGTTACCATAGTAAACAATGAAGTTGTAAGTTAAAACAGTTTGTATACATATTAGAATCTTTGTTTTTTATTGTTAAGAACAACAAAATGTATCTGAAGGAACGTTGGATTAAAACAAAATAAATAAGAATGTTGCTGCTCTTTGAAACCTGATTGACTTGTTTTTTTTTTGTAATAAGTGTGGAATTCAGATTTGATCATAATTGTAGTCATGGATCTGCATAAAATGAACAGTGGTTAGTATATGTGTAAAAGACGAAGCTTGAAATACATCAACAGCTAATAGTGACGTGAAACCAGTGGTGAAGCTTAACTATGCAATGGCAAGTTTGATGAAACAGTAGAGAAGCTTGAACTATGTAATTTTTAGTATGGTGAAACTGTGGTGAAGCTTCAGATCTCCAAAATTGACAAAAGTGAAGCGTCACCTTTGGAATAAATCAAAGGGTGAAGCATGGACTAACAAATTTTGCAGATATGTGATCCGTGACTTGGTTTTGTAAAGGCAGTGAGTAGTGGTGAATCCTGACGTGATACATACCTTGGCCAGGTGAGAAGGTGATGACGTGAGAGGGTGGTCTCCGCCTTCAAATTGACGCCTGCATAAGGCTTACTTATACGAAGCGGGAGAATCTGAACGAGGAGATTCAAGAAGGCGAGCACAGACCTATTGGAGTCTCAACACTTGTATCGATAGTGGTGGTTAGAAACCAGGATATCCAATTTGTATTATCTGAGTGAAGGTGCGCCAAAGAGAGCATTTGTAAGCCAAGAATTGTTTGTTTTCCGAGGGGACCTGTCAATCCTCCAAAATTTGAAGTAAAAACAAAAAGCCGGCTGGGAAGTTTTTTTTTTTTTTTTTTTTTTTTTTTTTTTTTATTCCAATGGGGATTTTTCGTTTTTTCGAACATATATTCCATCCTGACAAAATTCAACAACAATATATTTTTTCTCTGAGTCTAATACGGCCTGAGACAATTTCGGTCTTTCATTTTTCAGATTTTTTACTACAGTGGTGCCAAAACTTGATAGGAAATGCTATGTCTGATGTCTTGTAATGTAATGATGCATTCATCTCGTGTAAACTCAAAGCCAGTAATTTCATAGATTCTACCTTCAATAAGATCGCACCACCTTATGAATTCCATTTTTTTTTTTTTTATATAAAAAATTTTTTTAAATCAAATTTTTTAAATAGTTTTTTCAAATAAAAAAAAAATCCTGGCTCAAGAGCTAGGATTTTTTTAGTTTTTGGGTTTATCAAAATGAAATCATAGTACATGTGTCCATTTTTGCTTTTCCGCATACCTTTAGGTTGGAGTAGGAGAGGAAGTTTTTGGGTTTCTAGTTTTTTTGCTAGAAGAGACGTTGCCCAAATTTTTTTCACCTCCGTGAAGAGTGATTATGCACGATTCTCCATTGGAAGTTTCGATTTTTTTTGGCTTCTGTGATTTTGTAGACTGCATTGTCTTCCAGATCTTCCCATTTTAGGATTTCTTTATCTTGAGATTCTGGTTTTTGTTCCTCGAGAAGTTGATTAAATTCTTTGGTGGAAATTTAAAATTTTTGAACTGCCATCTTTTATATTTTTTTATTATATATTATTTTTATAAATCAAAATTCAAATGTGGACGCAAATAAAAAAAAAACATCCTCAAGCTAGTCATTGCTTGAGGATGTTTCTGCTTTCTTTTTTGCAATATATTTTTTTGAAGCTTTAAGATATAAATGTCGGTATTTTGCATAATACTCTTTGGAATATTTATTTTTAGTAGGTATTCCAAGCTCCTTACATAAACCAACACCATGTCTTTGTTGAATTACATGGTAACTGTAAAATTTGCTAGGATTTATTTCTTGAGATAGCTGACGCCATTGATTATTGTAATATACAAATTATCTGTTATTTTCGACTTTTGACTCGAGAGTGATTTCTTTTTCGACGTTGTGATATCTTTTAAAAGATTCCATTTTATTATTATATTTTTTTAACCTTAAATAAAAAATATTTTGGAGGGTGGTAAAATGCACAGATGCACGCTGTGCATGAAATTTTGATGGATTTGCACAGGGATTTGCCTGGATGTATGATTGACGTGGGACTGTAGAGGAAGAGTCCTTGAGGGGTTTGGGGGGCACTGGAATCCACAGAGACTGCTGTATTTTTGGATTTTGAGCTCGTATGCCCCTTATACATCTACTCATGATCTTCAGTCTAAAAAGGTCCGAAAAAAAAAAAAAAAAAAAACACTGCCTATCTGAAGTGACGGTTATGTGTCTCGGCCATCAGATGAAAAGTAGGGACCTTTCAGGTAAATATGTACCAAAAATAAGGGGTCATTCAGTACACAGCCTGAATAAGAATGGGTGTCATTCAGTATGTAACTTTAAGAAGGGGGCCATTGAGGTAACAACCCAAAGTTCAAATAGGAAGTGCGTCTCTTCCAGAGTTCAAATTGCCATGAAATTATAAAATTGTTCAAAAATGTGCGCGTAGCGTGTGCAAATTTTGAATTTGGATGTTGAAATTGTTTAAAAAGTGGATACTTTTATGGAAACTTGTGAAAAAAGGTGGGTAGCAGGAAATAAGAAAATGGGGGTTATTGAGTATCTAAAGATTTTAAAAAGGGTTATTGGGTAAAAGGTAAGACAGCAGCACAAAAAGGGGGTCATTGTGTTCAAAAAAAGTTAGAAAAAGATGGTCTATCTTGGTGCCCCCCCCCCACTACCACCACCACCGGGAAAAGGCGGAAACTGTAAAAGTGTCTTTAATGTTATGGCCTTCATTTTTACAGTGCCTCTGACTCTGGCACAAGACAGAAAACTGGTTTTTAGCACAACTGCTGACTTGTCCATGGGTATTTCATGATGGAATGATAAGTACACAAATTGTTTTGGCAACCGGGCTTTTTGAATCTGAAATCATAGCATGCAGTTGTGCTAAATACCAGTTTTCTGTCTTGTGTCAGGCCGGGGCCGGTAGGGGGGGTAGGACACGATCTGCTCGATTTTGGCATTTGGGATTTCCATGCCTAAAGGTACGGTCACACAGAAGACAGCTCCCGACCCAACCTCTTCCCTACTACACAAGATCACATTTTTTTCAAAATCGGCTACAGTCTTGTTCAAACTTGCAAAATTTACAATTTTTATCCCGACCAGGGATGATTAGTATGCGAGTTTCCCCGTCGTCAACGAGACAAGGGGTGCTGAATTAAATGCCTAGCAGTAGGCGACAGCATCATGAAATCAACAAGATCAATCACCACTTGTTCAGTCCCGATCAGTCACAGACCTTGAAACGACGGCACAAGCTGTGACATGTCGCTGTCAAGACTGCTCGTCGATTGTTCGCCGAGTTGTTGACGCCAAGAAAGGTATACAGTCAGGGGTGGATCCAGGATTTGAAAAACGTCCAAATTACCGGGGGGCTGAAAGGATAAACTTGTCCAAAATGGGCTGATTTTGCATGAGTTTGCAGAATTACCGCGAGGCGCGCGCCCCCTCCGCCCCCTCCCTAGATCCGTGCCTGACAGTCGCATAGAAGACAACCCGCGATGCGACCCGACCTCTAGAGACCCAACTAAAATCGGCTGTGTGACTGAGCCTTAAAGGAGAACATGTACAACAAATAATATTATACAATATATTCCATAAAATAATTATTGACCACATATAGAATGGTTTCATCGAAAAACAAAATTATTTTAACCATAAAAATGATGCTCCGTGGATAAGTCTGTTTTGCTGACTTATTACTTTATATTGCCCTTTGTTCTTCGAAATGATGAATTACTCTAAATGCATTTATAATAGTTCGTAAACAAGATAATTATTATGATTGTAGGTGAATTTTCTCTAAAAAGGCGGGAAAAGAATAAGTTTGTTTTTGTAATGTAACACCTTATTCCCCTGTCGTAAATAATTATGGTTTTAAAATTTACAAACATAAACAGATAATGAGCTGGTGAAGTGAGTGTAGTTTTGTCCGAGGGGATACCATTTTCTTCAGAAATTTCAGAAATTGGGGTGCATGAAAAAGCTTGGATGTGTCCCTTTTTAATAGGGATCACAACAAAATTTGAATATTTTTGTAAAAACCTGCCATTTTAATGGGTCTAAAAAGAAATTGTTCGATTGCTATTTATACCCAACCCACTTTAAAAAGCACTTAAATAAATACTCTAGACACTAAAACAAGTTTTCTGACAGTTTTCTTTCAATTAATATTAACTTTGGTAAACAAGTAATGATAATTGCCTGAAGTATGATAAAAAAACCACATTATTTTTCTCTGGAAACTGATGAAAACATACGATCCTTCTTTGGAAACTCCTCACATAAAGGACAATATTTGAAGCAGAAAAAGTAAACAAATTCTTAACGCTATAACAACTCTAACTTAGTTAATATTTGATTTTTCAATCTAATTTGTCATTAGAAGAGTGCCCTAATGACCAGTTTTAGACAAATATTACATGAACATGATAATCAAGGCAGCCCATCCTCCAGAGGACCTCTATGTGCTCTCAAATTATTTATTTCCCTTGATAATCCTTTTTTTCAAAAATACTAGGAAAATTAAGTATTTTCCCTTTAAAATCAACTTTCCACCAACGTGGGGTGATTTTGTATGGTGTATATTCAAAATTAGCAGCCTCAAATTCACCTAAACACTTCCTAAACCTTTTACTTTAGTCATATTAGTGGATCTTGGGCATTGTTTGATAATGCTATTTAAAAATAAGGACAATCGGGTAATTCCCCTTTAAAATCCACTTTCCACCAACTTGACAATTTTGCATGGTGCATATTTGGAATCAGCACTCTCGAATTGTCCAAAAACACTTTTTAAACCTTTCAGTCAAATAAGTGGATATTGCGCATGGTTTAATAACGCTATATTTAAAAAAAATAAGGATAATCGGGTAATTCCCCTTTAAAATCCACTTTTCATCAATGTGGTGATTTTGTAAGGGGTCTTTTTGAAATTAGCACCCTCAAATTGACATAAAACACTTCTTAAACCCTTTAGTCAAATTAGTGGATCTTGCACATGGTTTCATAAAGCTATATTTAAAAAAAATAATGAAAATCGGGCAATGCCCCTTTAAAATCCACTTTCCACCAACTTGACAATTTTGCATGGTGCATAATCAGAATCAGCACCCTCGAATTGTCCAAAAACACTTCTCAAACCTTTTAGTGTATCTTGAGTAGGGTTCCCTCAAATATGCCACCCATGGATCCCCTACTATCAGACATTTCAAAGATTTAAAAATACTGCTGAAAAACAGAAATTAGATTTTTCATCCAATAATGCAGAGGAGTATAATAGTTCATTTAGCATGTTAGAGCTTAATGACTCTCTTAGTAAATGTCATGATACTGCTACTGGTCCAGATGAAATCCATTATCAATTTCTTAAGCATCTTCCACAAGAATCCCTTCTTGTATTGCTTGATATTTTCAATAATATATGGGAGTCTGGGATGTTCCCAAATGTATGGCGTGAAGCTACAATTATTCCTGTTCCGAAGCCAGGGAAAGATGCGACCAAGGCAACAAATTATCATCCAATCTCCCTTACCAGCTGTTTATGTAAGACCATGGAAAGGATGATTAATGCTCGTCTTGTTTGGTTCTTGGAAAGTAATGGACTAATATCTAAGTGTCAAAGTGGTTTCCGGCAGGGACTTAGTACTATTGACCAACTTGTTCGTCTTGAATCTTTTATTTGTGATGGTTTTGTTAGAGGACATAGGTGGTGTCGGTATTCTTTGATCTCGAGAAGGCCTATGATACTACTTGGAAATATGGTATTTGAAGGATTTGCTAAGGTAGGACTAAGAGGTTTTAAAATGCCTTTGTTTTTAAGAGTTGTTGACAGGTCGTGTTTTAGAGTCGTTTGGGAACAGTTGATCAGAAAGTCATAATAAAGAGATGGGTGTTCCACGGGTAGTATTCTCTCTGTTACTCTATTCTTTGCAAATTAATAGTATTGCCAAAGTAGTGGTCAATGCAGGAATGGAGAGGTCATTGTTTTAGATGATTTCTCTATTTCCTATACTTCATCAAATATGGTTTCAATAGCAAGAAAATAGCAAAAAATTGTGGAATAAATCAACATGGCAGATGAAGGTTCCGTTTTTCTAAAACTAAAACGGTTGGTATGCCTTTTTGCAACAAAAGAAGTCTTACACGGACCCAGAAATAAAATTGAATGGTTCTCTTATTCATGTTGTTTCAGAGACTAAATTCTTAGGCCGTCACTTGACCGTAAAGTGAACTTCAAAAGCTCATATTGACTACTTACGGAAGAGATGTCAAAAAGCTCGGAATCTTTTAAAAGTGTTTAAAAAGATGGACGGGGTGCAGATCGCCAGTTATTTGCTCGCCTTTATCGATCATTGGGAGATGCAAAATGGGATATGGGTTGCATGTTTATAGGTCTGCTCGTAAGGCATATTTGAAAAAGCGGTGAACCTATCAGAATCAAGGTCTTTGACTATGCTTGGGTGTTTTCGTACCTCTCCAATGCAAAGCTATGTGCGAAGCTAATGAACCGCCTATTACATCTAAAGATGGGAAAAGGTAGCTCTCAATATGCTATAAACTTAAAAGTAATGCTGATATCCCAACACATGCGAGCACCTTTTCCCTAAATTTACAAACTTCTATACTAGTAAACCTAATGCTATTCCCTCTTGGAATCCGTATAAAAGCGGGTTTTTCACAGGTGTGTCCAAATGCTGATTAAATGGCTTCATGGATTTTCTATTAGTCCTCCTTGGCAAATGTTGAATTTGATATTGCTTGTTTGATGTAAATATAAAAAGGGTCTAACTGTTGATTTGTTTTCAAGGCTAAAATTTGTGATCTTTGAACATAATATCATCAACATTGATAATTTAAAAGATGGGTCTTCTCTCAGTTGGGAAAGGGCTGCTGCAGCTGCTTTAAGTCGGCGGTGATCAAAGCCAGATTAAATTACCTGATAATGCTTTATTTTTCACGCAGGAAATTTAGGGCACTAAGTTGGCATTAGAGTGGCTGAAGTCTTCCAATGAGAGTCATTCATTAGATTTTTTGATTCACTATCTCGTTTATGGCTTTGAAAGGCAGAGAGTGCTGAGCTGTTGGAAGTAGCTTTCAATTTGTCTCAATTTGAATAAATCTGTGTTTAGCTTGGATTCCGCAGTCAATTGGTATTCACGGCAATGAAAAGGTGATGCATTGGCGGAAAGAAGAAGCCCTTCATATGAATAAACAAAATATTAAGTCCCCTTTACGATTTTAAGGCTCAGTTATTGGCTACATCAGAAATAGGTGGCAAATACTGTGGGATTATTTTCCCTAATTAATAAAATGCTGCTTTTTTAACAACTGTTGGAGCTGCTGGAAGTTAGGGTTTGATGGACGAAGGACGAGACTTGTATTAGCGGATGTAAAATGTCATACTTAAGACCCAGCGTATTGCGTAGAGGGGAGCCAATCCTCAGGTGGATTCCTTGTGATTGTGCTCTTCTGTGAAAAATGTATTACTTGAGTGCGTGGTTGATTATGCGCTTAGGTCGTAGAAAATATTCTATAGGTCCAGATTTAACAACATTATTTCAAGATATTCTGCCTCTTCAGGTGATAAATTTCCTGAAGGAGGCTGATTTGTTTAAATATTAACTTTTTAAAATGTTGTAACTGAAATTTATTGTGGTGTATGTTTAGTAAATTTTTTGATGTTTTTAATAATCTTAATGACACGATATAACACAATTGTGTTGAGTTGTCGTTAAACTTTAATACTCACTCACTCACTCAATAGGGGCAATTTAAGTTTACACAGGGGTCAAATTTTTAAAATGTCCCAATCCTGTTGAAATGTATGCCATATTGCCCATCTAATCATAAGGATTCCAAAAATGTATAGTTTGTACCACCTACGACCATTGGTTTTGGAGTTATAGGGAAAAAAATGACAAAAATGGTAAAAAAAGATCAATCTCAATTTGTACAGGGGTCAACATTAAAAGATACTCTGATTATATTTTAAATACTTGCAAATTATTGCCTGAGGTAAGAGGACTCCTAAAAAGTATAGTTTTGATTAGGCCAAGAAAAATAAATTGTTTGATTGCCCTTTCACCTCCAAAAATATTTGGGTCAGTAGGTCGCTTGATTTTTTTTTTTTAATTTTTTTTTTACGGAACAAGAATATTTCTTGTAGTACTAAGATATGCAAAGCCTGGTTTTTATACATGTATAGGCCAATGTCTGTATAAAATCGTGAATGGCACAGATTGTTTCATTCTCTGCAACATTGTGCCATGGGCCAAAACGTACATATTTCACTTATTTCACTGCAGAATCAACAAACAGATCCTTAAATGTCTGCGAAATGTCATAGAATAAAAGTTCCCGTGACAGCAGTATACGAAACAGCGTACACACCGCCATGTTGTTGTTTTGAAACTCTACCGACCAGTTCATACACGAACAAATTTTTTTTCAGCGAAACGAAGTAAACCCCAAATACCAAACCTTTTCTTCATATTCTCTATTTGTAACATAAACAAGATTCTATTTATTTTTTTTTTGGAAAATCAAATTTGATTTGAACTTATTTTCGATGTAATATGTATATTTTGTCATATTTTTACCCGGTTGTTTTTTCACTGATATGTGCACGAACCGTCCATTGAAACCGTTTGGCTATTTATAGAGCAATCGGGCAATCGCCCAGTTGAGTGACTACGATGAATTCGGCGATATTCCCCATAAAAATCATACACACCATTTTGGTTAAAACTTCAGATTATAGTACATATTATATCACCTTTTAATCCGTCAGTAATAATTTTGTAAAAATCCAAGTTCAAAGTGCATAAATCATACTCAAAAGCTGCTGGATTACTTTCCAATACAATTTTGGATGTGCATCGCCATATTTGCTGTTACTGCACATGCGCACAGCCATTTCGGCCTTACTGTACATGTGCAAAAGCCACCGCTTCACATTTCAGATTAATACGCACCGTGATGTCAAATTCTACTGTCAGTTTTTATGGAAATCTACTCATCACTCATTTCTGGACTATATTTCAAGATGGCAAATGGGGAATTCCCTGAAGCTGATGGATGATTTTTTGGCGATGGTGTGTCTCAAAGTGAGATTTTCTTATCTAAAAAATCCCAACATTAAACTGATCATGTAACAGAAAAAGTTTCCGATACTGGACCTTACTGGACTGTACATGGTTAGACGTATTCAGACACAAACTCTATGATTCGGGCTGCAGATGGGCAATATGCTACCACCTGAAGGGGGTATAGGCCCTATATCAGGTTTTCATCATAATTAGAACAACATTTTAGAAAAAGTAAGTGCTTTATGTCCATAAAACTTCTCAAAATTGAGATTTTCCACTCTCAAACAAAAAAAAAACGCGACCCGGATTTTTCGATTTTTTGGGTCGGTCAGGAAAGGGCAATCAAACAATTTTTTTTCTTGGCCTTATTTTAAATGTTTACTTACGGAGATAAGGGTCAAAGAAGGTCAATACCAATTGGATTATGTTGCCCCCATACCCTATTTTTGTCCCATAACATGGTACATATGAATTGCAGATGGTACAAACTCTTCCTTATTTTTTTGACACATAAGCTAATGAACAACCTTCTTTCAATTTACCAAAATTGGAGCACTTTCAATTTTGACCCCTGTACAAACAGAATTTGACCTTTTTACCATTTTAGCCATTTTTTACCCCTATACTCCCCAACAATGTCATAGATGGTAACAAACTATCATTTTTTGGAATCCTTATGCTATGACGGGTACCAAATGTGTCATACATTTCAACATGAATTGGAGCCATTTTGAAAATTTTGACCCCCTGTATAACTTAATTCCCCCTATGGAAAAGTGGATACCCAAACCACAATTTGATATGTACTACCTACCACCTAGCATTTATTTAGAGGGTCCATACTGACTACCAAGTGTCACGGTCCACAAACCTTTTCGTAACGATGATGTTTGACCTGGGTCCCCCACGCCTCCTCTAAGAATATGAGCCAACTGAAGTAAGGGGGAAACAAAAAAAAATACCCCAAATACAATACCTAGCCCATGCTATGTTTTTAATGCAGAAAAAAAGCACTGCTTTTATCATTTTTGTTACAAGGGTAACCGGCTCCACAAAAGGAGAAAGTATTTAAGGTCCGTGAAAAAGGCCATGTGCCGCAAGAACTGGTGCAGTTCGGCGGAGGGTACACACCAAGTGAATGGTCACAAATTTATGGCAACTTTTTTGCGGCAACCAACATTCTGTGCTCATTGTCAGAATGTCATATGGTAAGGCAAATTTTGTGTCAGATTTTGAAACATCCATTTTTGTGTCGCCCTGCCATTGTAAGGTTACTTGGGCGATTAATCCTGATGAGGGCACACTCAATTTTCAAACAAATCATTTTTTTTGCATGTACATAATGCCTGTTCCATATACATATCATTGTGTGTAAATAACTAACTCAAACTCCAAAGTCCTTCAATATGAAAATCACAAATTTGTTTATAACATTCCGGAATGTTTTATTATACATGGTATCTATGGCACTGTTATACTGTGGCATAAGTAATTCTACGGCATGAAAACGGAAAATCGATTCTCTTCTAACTTTGGAATGGAACATTTAGGTGACTATCTTTAGTTCTAGATGACTATTTTTTAATTTTCTCAAAAAAATTGTAATTCGAAATCTCTGAGTCAAGCCTTTAACAAAGTAAGACACAGAGATCGCTTTGTCCACTGTTATCCATTTAAGTTGTCTGTTGTTGTTGTGCTGTTTGCGAAAGGGTTGACCTTTGCCTGTAATATCCGCATACAAGGATTTCAACCAAACTGTCAAGGGGCACCTTTAAGCTCCTTCATTTGGCTTGATGAGGTCAAAGGTCAGCATACCAGGTCAAAAGGTCACATACCAAGGTCAAAAAAAGGTCATGTGAGGTCACGTTGTAAGTTGAAAAGTGCAATTGGAACCAAACTTTTTTTAAAGAGCTAGCACCTTGAAAGTATAGAATAGGGGTTTATTTAATAAATAATATCACAACATAAACTTAAGGCCTTTTTGCCTATTCGATACGTATTAACCTGAAAAAATCTCAATTAAAGTAAAACTAACAGCGTATTTGACGGCGACCTTGTGAGTGGGTCAAGGAATTGGGCGGATAGGTGGATGACGTCAAGGCCTATTGCACTGGAGTGATACACACTGATGAGACCATTCAGTATATAGATTAACACGTGAAAGTATTAATCTATCGCAATGGCGAGCAGAACGAAAATGTCCCCCTTTAGATGGACTATACATCTGATGAGGAAGAGGAATATCCACCTTCAGATAATGAAATTCTTCTTCTGAATCATCTGAAGAAGAATTTGATTTGGATCTGAGCCCAGAATTTTTGGGAATTTGCCCTTTTTATTTGAGCCTCGGGCACGGCAAGAGCAACCGATGGTACTCACGAGGCTCCGCCTCGGAAACCTGCTAATGACAACCTGGTTGACAAACTTGGAATGGGGGGACATACTGATTTATTTAATTTTTCTTATAACAAAACAAGAAGATAATTGTGTGTCAATGGTGTTTATTTGGTGGCAACACAATTGCTCAAACTTACTTGCGCTATTATTCACTGAAAAAACAAGCGAGAGAAAACGGGGTGTGAGTACGTATAAAGCTGTATACCAAGAGGTTGAACTATGCAGTGCATCACCACGGGATCGCCCGGGGTTTGATGTGGCAGAGCTCCACTTCTCATCTTAACATCGCCCTGACAAATCGGCGAGTGCCATGGAAGGGGTTTACCCTGAACAAAGACCATTTTGACATTTCCAAATACAACCCTTGAACAATTTCTCGTTTAGAATCAAGAAGTTTTTTACAAATAAACTTCAAAACTTACTATTTTAATTAACTATTTTATGATTTTACGAAGAGCGGAAAACTTTTAAAGAGAGCATGAGAAACTCCGTAATTGTGCTCGCCGAAACTCGCATTCTGTGTTCATAGAGATGATCATGGTCGGGCCGTTTACAGAATGAGTCCTAAGCAAATGTCGGATTTGTAGTGAATTTTGTTTTCGGTCTTCGTTTATACGGCCTTAAGGTGGCTGTGACGTCAGGAATTTAAAGAACTGTTTTTTGTTTTTTTGTGCCGTATCTTCTTACTTGTTGTTCAACAATATATAAAATGTATACATATTTGAGAAGCACTGACTCAAGGAATCCCCAAATATGATAATAGTTTTTTTGATTTTTTCCCCCAAAATACTATTTTTGAGAAAATCAGAAAAAATGGAGATTTTCACTCATTTTTTTTGGTTCCCTATAAAAAAATAATAGAAAATGTTATAAAAATGGCCTTTGTTCGTTTTTTGTATTCCAGAGTAGTCCATAGTTCTAGGGTTCGGTATTTCCCTTTTTTTCAATTCCCTGCACTATTTGTCAATTATTTGGCCAAAAAAGCCAAAACCGCATTGTTTCAATTTGGAACAACGCAAGATTGTTCAAAGGTGGACATAAATCACGATTTTTAATCCAAAAATGAAAAACTAAAAAATCTGACCCTAGATAGTTTTTGATATGCTCTATACGATTTCATTTCTTACTTTTTGCTGTGGATTTACGAGTAACTGGGAACCGAAAATTCACTAATTATCGCCGAAAGTGAACACAGAGAAAAGACCATTTGTCCAAATATTGTCCCTTTCGCTCAAAATATAGCCTTATCCAAGCCGCAAGCGTTTCATCCTCTTATTCTTCACACTGCTTCTGCACCAGGTCCAAATTGCTTCATCTTGGATACTTATGATTCAAAATTCAACGATTTAATGAGGCCTCAATCGTGAAATTTAAATCCATTCTGTTTTTGCAAAAGCAACTCACGTGGGCAACCATTTAACAATTGCAATACAAGTTACCTTGGGTGTGCGTCATATCGAATCGATGCATCAAGCGTTTTGATGCGCTCATTACATCGAGCGCGCCGAATAGCACAGGCGCGTATTGCGCGTAATACGCGAAATTAACCGCCCTTTTGCAGTTCATCCCATGTTAGTGTTCTTGGTCAAAAAGCGTAACATAGAAAGGCAAATAACAAAATATGAGGAAAAAATAAATATATATAGATTCTGTTAAAATATATGGAAAAAAACATGTAATGCCGTTAAACATGAAAAAACTAAAAACTGGCTATTTGACTAAGTTTCCTGACTTCACATCCCACCTTAATACTACCTCTTTGCTGTTCTTTCATTTTGCACATGTGCTACGTTATGTGCTTTTTCATTTTTCAAGTTTAACGGCAAAGAAAATGATACGTTTTCTCTTCGTCTCATTTATGAAGTATAAAGGTGATGTTGCCCCTTTTTCAAAGCTATCGTGTCCAACAACGTGCCATGTGTAAAAGCCGGTAAACAGTTTGCAACTACTTCTATTTTAACCAGGCAAATCGTAACCTTCATTTTTGTGTTTCTTCTCCTTTGCTTAAAGGGATTAGCAATGATTTGCTAATCCGAACCATCGAAAAATCATCACAATTCATATTTTTATATTTTTGTTTACTGGCATGGGTATGCAACATAACCTTCAAGTGGTTTGCTTGAATCCGTGGTATAAGACAAGGCAGTAAC